>JASAMV010005985.1:0-51833 GCA_030248065.1 Rhynchonema sp. JSB1_4
AACGGGTTATGAACGGGGTACCGGCGGATGCAATAAATTACGGGCTAATTGTTTAGTTGCGAACGCAAATCGACAGCTGGTCGTCAGTGCAGAGGAGCAAAGGCGGCCCAGAGCGCAAATTAATAAAAAAACGACAATAGGTTGAGTTGGTGACCAGCGTTGACGAAGTAGTACGTTCGCGTTGGCCATAACAACTTCGCCGAAACACCGTACAAGCTGATAGAAGCCCCCGGGGGCAACATTTTCATCCATGCACCGAGATGGGCTACTATTCGGAGGAGGGGGCTTCTATTAGAGGAAACACGGCACATCCCATTCCACACATTGCAGCCAATCCGCCACTGCATTCCTCCAACCATGCAGCGAGCAGTGACAGTGACCCAACCCCGACGTCTCCCATCGTCTGTCATGCCAACATGCACGATTTACGATGGACGGTGCTGGTGTTCGCCGCTTTCTGCATTCTCATTCCCGTTTTGCTGGCGTCGCAAAGACGCTACTACAACAGGATCCTATTGCGGGCTGAGGACAAGATTAGTCGTAAAGGAGATGATGAGGATAGTGCAAGTGAGACGAGGTTCTGATGATCTCTGTATATAGCAGTTCGTTTGTGTTAAAGCGACAGTCTTTTGACTATTCTAACACTTTGTTTCGTAGTTGAATGAAAGTTAGTCTACGAACAGTTCCGGTTAGTACAATTGATTACGTCAGTGTTTTTTCAGTAAGCAGTTTTGTGTTGTCGATATTTATCGCCATGTAATACATTAGATCTGACGTGATGTAGTAACTTGACAACCTTATGTTTCGGATGAATGCTATGTTGCCGATATAATAAGCCTCGCAATCCTTTACTCACAGTAAAAAATACCAATTTTCATTCAGCAACTTTAGGTGCCACCAAACAATTTACATGCAAACTCAAACACAACATCGCGCGCAGCGCAGTTCCCAATATTTCATTTCTTATGCAGCACATGATGCAATTGGCGAAATCATGATAATTTCTAATTCACCGGCGAAGAAATGATTTAGCGTTCCGCGTGTCAGGCGTGAATAATGTGAGATCGAACAATAATATTCGTGGCACAGTTTGCGGACAAATTTCTACCATTCTAATGTTATTCTTTGCCAAGGACTTGCCGGAGCGCTTTTTCTAGTTCTCTCAAACAAACTGGCTTTAACTGTGTTCCTTTAATCGACCATGATAAAGAGACTACATAATAAAATACTCGGTAAGCCGTTGCTTTGCCACAAATAGTGCAGGAAACTATAACCACAAAAAGATTTTGAACAACATATTTGTCTTGTTTAAAGGCCTAACTATACTTCGGTCTCTCAGAGAACAAAGAACAAATTCTCGCGCGCTGATTGGCTGTTAAACATACGTGAGAATTTGTTCTTTGTTCTCTGAGAGAACGAAGTATAGTTAGGCCTTAATTAACCAAACGGTTAATTTTTGCAACGACTCTGAAGTTTCCCAGCTGATGTGGCCGATATGTATGTAGGTTACTGCGGAAAATTCGTATGTGTTTGTGGTCTGGCGAATAGACACACACCCATACGCGTCGAGGCGTATAACGAACGGACCGGTATTATGTGTGTGTGCTGCGGTGCACTGTGGGTGGAATTTTCGAAACGTTGTAAAGGTCAGTTGGGCGTAAAGGTCGGTGTAAAGTTCGGTCGAAAGCTCGGTCGGCGTAGCTCGATGTAAACGTGAAACATTGCCTGTTATTAACGTGGAATGTTTCAAGTTTACACCGAGGTCTGTCACACTGAGCTGTCGACCGAGCTTTCCACCGACCTTTACACCCAACTGACCTTTACATCGTTTCGAAAATATCACCCTGTGTATTGAGCGTGCGTGCGTTGTGTTTATGAGTGATTCTGAGCCGCAGCCAGACCACGTTCCCGTAGCTCAGTTGGTAGAGCAACTGGCTATCCAGGCCTGGTGGCTAGGAGGTCGCAGGTTCGAGTCCTTCCTGGAGCATACGTTTGGTGTGGTGGCTCAGAGTTCACATGTTTGCTACCCAAATGTTTGATGCGTGCCTGGAAGCCTTGATTAACTTAGGAGAAATAGCTGAGCTTTCATTTGCTAGTCAGTTGATTATTACCTTTGTGTTCCCCAAGTGTATTCACTTTGCGGTGCTGAGAAATACAAAAAGCCAGAACGTCCCACTGTGCACAGCAGCAAACGGCTGGCGATCATCAAATGGCCGACATTGCTGACCAGTGTGGTCAATGTGTAGGAATGGGAAAACAGTCGCACCTGGAGCCAGTTTCTATTCGGTGTAGAAATTCTACCCGGGGTAGAATTGCAGATTCTACCCCTTGGTGTAGAATTTCTACCCCTTCCCATGATGAACGGTGCTAAATCCGTGCGTATGTGGACACTTCTTGACGCGTGCCAAGAATGCCAACTATTATTTTTGGCATTCTTGGCATTGTTGGCACACGCGTCAAGAAGTGTACATTACGGCCGGCTGTAACGCACACTTCTTGACCACGTTGCCATGAATGCCAAAAACAAGCTAGTGCATGTTTTATGCACAAAATAAGTTAAGAACAAAACAAATAAGCAGATTTGCTGTTGCTCAAATTATGCCTGCGTGTGTGTGTGTGTGTGGGTGAACTAATTTGGGTCCTCTCCCTTCCCCCAGGTGGGTACGGTACGTCTGTTTCCCCGTCCGAAAAAAGGGGGTACCGGCTGTTCCCCTTCCGGACCAGGAACCACACTGGCTGGTGGTCATTATAGATGTGTATGAATAAATTTGATTCCGACGATGTCAATGTACCCAGCAGTTGTCTGTGACAATTTGCACAAAATTCACTATAGTCAAGAAACAGCCATTACGCCCAGTGGTAAACAACACTTCTTGACACTGAAACATCGCTTCTCACGTTCGGCAATCGGCAACACAAACACAGCCAAGAAGTGGTCTTCACGGCTGGCCGCAACGCTAAATCTAACTTGTTGAGTTTCTATTTTTTGTTAGGCTTGACAAATTAATCCAAAATTTGCTCAAAAGTGTAAATTATTTGTGCCCATTGACCTTGCATGGTAGAAAAATTCACCCATGATTTCGCGTTCATTACGCGCAGTTTTATATAATTAGCCACAAGCTGAAACATCAATATCCACAAGCTGGAGAAAACTGCGTTGCATTTCGAAAATACGCGTATGTTAGCTGCGCTGCCTGTAACACGTGCAGTTGACTGCGTGTGCAATGGATTTTGGAATATGAGTGTTTTCGCAAACGCGCTGCTCTAAGAAGTGCTCTCTTTTGTTTTCGAGGCATGAAGAAGCAACACGAACCATTTTGTGTTCGAGAAGTCGGCGTATTTTGTACCATTATGGACAAAAGACGATTTTTGAATTCTACACCAGCTAATAGAAACTCAATTTCTACCCCAACTTACAACACAGGAAATTCTACCCGGGGTAGAATTCTACACCGAATAGAAACTGGCTCCTGGTGTCGAAATTCGGTTGGCGTCCCTTACAATTAATTTCCGTGAAGGTTTTAGGTACTTCCTGTATGTATATTCATCAAGTGCGCAAAAAGCAGGAAAAGAAAGCGATGTAACGTTAAACTTGCGAATGAGAACCAGTGGTAGGTGTCACTTAGCTCAAACGAAACATAATTTAAGATACAGCCATGAAATAAGTCAGAGATAATTTGACTAATGAATATTTCATTTCAAGGTTTATCGCCTTCGCTCACTGTTAGTCCTCTCGGAGGCTTTCACCTTCGCCTGCACCACTCGTACTTTCAGTGTTACTTGACTTGATCCCGATAATTCTATGAAAAAATGTTTCGACTGGAAAGCCCGCGTTCGGGCTCTTGATATCCAAATCAGGCAGTTAACGAAAGTAAGTACATACCTGTTCTTTGATGGCGTATTTTGTCTGTCTTGCGACGAATTCTCTTTGCTTTTCTTGGAAGGTGTTTTTGAAGCTGTGGCAAAAATATTGCCTGTCAAATTATATGGCGTCCAGCAGCAACAAATGAAGAATAGCACCTGTTTCTATCTGTCGTTGACGATTTTGTCCGTGTTTGATGTGATCGTGACCATGCTCACGCAGAAAATGTTTCTTTTCACGTCCGGTTATTTCGAATACGTTCACTTTCTTCAAGTGTAAAACTTCACCAAGTAAAAATGTCAATCCCGATTTGAAAAAAAATGAATAGTCAGACTTGTGTGTCAAATTGTACATGCGGTCCGGAGTCGACTTGTCTGTTGTTAGCCGGTGGATTGGCTGGCAGAGCGTGTTTTTTGGGAATCTAGAATTCAGAATATGGAATTATCTTTTGACACGAGCCACTGCGCCAATTTCTTGTAGCAGCCATGAGACACAAACTTTAACAGCCGACAGTATTTTCTGATTGAACTTCTTCTTTTTGTGATGTCTCAGCGCACGCTCGGATATCTGCGAGTCCGGTGATGGTTCACGCATTGCACGAAGGGCCATTTGCTGCAAAAATGCGCAGAATACCTAAAGGTTTATTTCCAAAAATTGTTTGCACTTCAGAAACCATTACAAACGTAAACTCACATCCAGTGAAATATTGCGTTGAATTCGTTTATTCTCGTTTTGTTTGCGAATCCCGTAAGCCACTACGCCGGCTACAACGAACACCAACACAATAAAGAACACGAAAACCACAATAATGTAGATCGCAGAGGATGATTTCTTTTCGACTGGGGGTTTGCGCGTCGCTGCATCCCGTTTTGAGGCCCCTTCTTTGTCAGTTTTCTTCTGGAGGTCGTCGGTAGAGCTAGTGGCCGTTGACGGTGTGGTCGGGCAGAGACTTGTCGGACACCGTCCCGTTTCCACAGTATCGTTGCATTTCTTATACTCCGGTTTGGCGAACAGCTGAAAACGGCGAAACATGAAATGCATGTGATACTCACGCGCAGAATACAGTATGCTTATTAGCGTTCAATGATTTACGGTCGAAGAAGTTGACCGCAAAACCATCAGTGATCGGTGGTTGCGGTGTGCAAGTCCCGGAATCGAAAGCACCTCGGCCTAGTGTGCAGACCGTTTGGTCCAAAAACGGTTGTCTTTCGACCGTATATAAACCAGGCGTGCATAATAATATTGCCAACATTTTGCACAACGCCTCATTACGGCACTCCTTCGATACTCGGGACCCAGTTCTCAAGGCAGGAATGTTTGAAGCTTTGTTTTCAGGCCTAGGCTTAGGCTTATGCCCCAGCCGGCCCCAATAATACATAACTTCGAATAGGCCTAAGCCTAAGCCTAAAATCAGTGGTTGGGCCTAAAGAAGGCCTAACCCTGAAATCAATAGAAATATCATTCCTTAACCACTGGGTTCCAAGTATTGAGGGAGTGCCCGCATTACATCGCATAATAATACAAACGCCTGCATTTCGTGGACTATCATGCTTCAGCGGCAAACTGAAACATCCAAAACCTGTCTGCTATGTTGCCTCAGTCCCTCGCCGCATGTGGCGCTGCACGGTCCCCATTCACGCCATGAGCGATAGACACACTTTGGAACGCTCAACGTGATTTTGTCATTGCCGTGTATTGTTCTGAAAAATTAATCACTTCTTAACTTTGTTTTGGTTTTTGGACACTGACAATCGAAACAGTTTGTTCTGCGTACTTGCCGCTGTAGATATCGAAAACTGTGTCCGTGTCTCCCTCTTCCCCGAAAACAATTCTTTTAAGTTGCCAGCCGTGCGCCACTACGAGAACTTGTTGTTTTTTGTGAATGATAATCTTGGTGATGACGTAGTCAATGTTCAGATCTTCGTATTGAAATGTGTCGATTGCATTGCTAAAATTGGAATTGGTTTGAAAACTTAAAGAAAATATTGATATATGTCAAATTGGTACTCACGTTTCGAACTTGTTCAGTGCTCTGCTGCATCCATGGATCGGCTTGCAGTGTTCATCGTCCAATTTTATTTGTCCAGTGCCGCCATTGAGCCCAATCAATTGGAAATAGAGATGGCTGTCTGTACCATCAACTCCAGTGTCTATCTGGATGCGGTGTTCTGGATTGACATTGATTAACATCAGTTCACCATTATTGACAGTTGGATCAACACTCAACTTTGAATTATCGAAACTTCGTGAAACAGATTCTTACTTTTCCCGTCTGCCACCGACAGCACACCTATCAGAACGAGGAGAGCGTAGACATGATGGTAGGTCACTAAGAAACACATGATGAACAGTTAAAACCAATCTGGTTCTGTGTGAAAGTGATTTGAGTTGCTTTGTGTTCGAAATGAGTAAGGTTTTCTGATTTCAAACAGCTTAGCCACGATGTGTTTTCCGGCAGCAGCGTTCTGCAGACAATTTTTGAACCTATTTATCACGCTCCCATTTGCAAGAATGCTGCGCAATTCACCAGGCACCTGTATTTCACCGTTTACATGGTGAACAGGGATGGGTTCACTTCCAAAAATTTTGTTCTTCGGAGCGAGAGAAACCATACATATGAGCGAGCCAGCATCTGGTCGTGAACGTGTTAATGTCGTTCAGTGTAAAAGGTAGTTCAGCACGGAATATGGAAACGACGAGAAATGCGATGACACATAATAATCCATGAAGTAAACATCATGGAGAGCAGAAACAACAAAAGTTCATGTGCGAAGGTGATATGCTGTTCTATCTTTCAAGTCGCTTTACAGTGCTCGAAATTTTTGATTGATTGTCAAGTGTATTTGTATTTGTATTCTCGCATTTGTATTTCCACTGACACTGCGCCGTGAATAGGGCTGGGTTTCGCTCCCAAAAAATTCCGTTCCCTTGAGCGAAGAGCGAGCGAAAGCATATTTTCTGAACGAACCAATGCTGTTTGTGAGCGTCGTTGTTTACATTTGTGTGATCAGAGCAGCTCTCAGTTCTCGCTTCATTATCGCGGCTGTTTATGTGGTTTCCAATTTGTTCGGCTCGTGGTTCTATGAAGATCAGTCGCTCAGTCAGTTGTTCACCGCCTGGTCAAGACGTGGTCTGGTTATGCCCAAATAGATTAGATCGGATCATAGAAGCGCTCCTGTGCCATCTTGCAATCCTTTTCACCAGAAGTTTGACTTTCCTTCAACCATGACTGCCGCACACGATTGTCATCATGTATTCGTCACAGTGAGCATGTTGGTTTCGCTGCTCGGTGCTGCTGCAGGCGGAGAGAATCGACGTCAGTTGCAGCTTCTAATTTGATACTTTTATACATTTTGATGCATTTTGTCTCACAGATTCTAGGATAATAACTAAATACTAATTAATTAACTAGTAACTAGTAATAGTAACTATTAACTAGTAACTAATTAGATTGTAACTAAAAGTTACACAGGTTAGTCTAAAGTTCCAATCTGGTAGTTCCTTTGATGAACGCAATAAGGTACGACAATTTGGTATTGCGAATGTCTTCATGAGTTAATGTTTCACCGCCAAGCTCCAACCTTCGGTTGGACCGGTGAGACCTACAGTACAACAAGAAGTGCTCGGCGGTTTCCTCTTCGGAATTGCAGCTTTCACAGATTGGACTCTCGGTTAGCCCAATCAAGTGAAGATGTCGGTTTAGTGTACAGTGACCGGTTAGCATGCCAACCACCGCACTCAGTTGCGATCTTTTTAGAGTCATAAGCTGTCTAGTGTATCTCAGAGTAGCACCATGAATAAACATCTTGCTCTGTCTACAACCTTCTGTAGACGCCCATTTTGCCTGGAGTTCTTCCATTAACCACTTTTTCACTGAAGTTTTGCCGACCGATGGGCTGGCACCCAGGGCAGGTTCTGGGCCAAAAAATGGCTTGAATTTGCCCTTTTTGGCCAGCTCGTCAGCCTTGGTGTTCCCCTCGAAACCTGAATGACCGGGAATCCATGTGAGGCACAGTTGGTTCACTGCCCCCACTCGGTTGAGTGCATCACGACATTCGTCAATTCAGTGCCCCCGCGTCACTAAGTGAGATACTAACAGCGCAAACCGCGGTATCCAAAACTTCCACCCCTTCTCTTTTCAGTCAGTTCAATCGTCAACTCTTTTCAGTGGGCAAAGCGCAATACTCGATACATCAATTCGAAGTCACGCGTATTGAGCTGTCAATATTGGCACTCTTGCCCCCCTATATCTATCTATCTATCTAACTAAAAGTTAGGTTTTTTATTTTTACCTATTCCAGTTTACCATTTCGTCATCAGGACTCACGCTAATTGTTATCCACGGGGCTGCAGTACCAACAATAGCAGTGTTGCAATCATAATAACTGGTACCGACGGACAAACCGATGTGATTTCGTTGAACAAAACGCACAGTATGCATCCAGAGGCGACACCGTTCAGAGAGTTAGGAGTCAGCAATTTATTGTTCAAATTTCAATTTGGCAATTTGAAAAGCGGCAGTGTTAGTATGTCCCAGCTATGCATACTTAGTGGAACCCAGAAAATCTGTTCGAGTACATATCGCATCCGTGACTTTCATTTTATGAGATAGACATGACAATGTTTGCCAGACCAAAGCAAACCGCAGAACTGCCGGTGAAGTTCGATTGAGCTCCCTGCCCCTGAATGAGCGCTCACTGGACCCAGCAAAGGCTTGTGCTACAGTGGTTTGATGGAATTTGTTCGGTGTACATTATGTGCAAGCAGCGTTTTAAATGACGAAATAGCCCAAGTCAAGATTGCTAACAACCAAGGTGTCTTTACGGATCCATAAGCACAACGCAACGCTTCTTTTATTCTGCAAAGGATCTCAATAAATTGGAAGTTTTCCGGATTAGCCGCCAGTGGACCTAGTTTGGGACCCTCTCTAAATCGCAAAACAATCTCATGTCCCAAATGAAACTGAAGCGCTATGAAGCCTCCATGAGGCTTAATCGAACTTCTCCGATACATTGATATGTGAACGATTTAATCGAATGCGCGAAACTAATATGGCTGGCATTGGAACAATCTGCTCGTTATATTCTTGTACGTCAGGTCACCCGAGGTGTTCGCACCGACAAGACCTGGCATCTCGCCCGCCTGTTAACAGCAGGCCGAAACGGGCGGCACGAACCCACTGCTGTTGCGTCATTGAAATCCTACAATGCTTTTCAGTGGCAGTCGCGACCCGTTTGTTGTGTCAGCCAAGGATGTTGGCACTATCACTGGAATTTGGCTGGTGGTGCGCAAAAATGGTGCGTCGTGACGCGTTTATTGCGTTTTTTTATGTTTTAGACGTTTGTTTCGAAACGAGTAATCATGAACGGGATCGGTGATCAAGTCATGGTATAACAGAGCGAACCAACTATGAGCGCGGTAAAAGAAAAGCAAAAAATACCATCGAATTTCCCGAAGCCTCAGATGGGTTCGACCATCGCACCCCAACGAATCTTGGGGATGGGTTTTGTTGGGCCATCTCGTTGGTAGCGTTGGTTAGCGTTGACCATATCTTCAGAGTGGTGTCCGAATTACGTCGAGTTCAAGTGGCCTGACGTTATCGAAACATACAAATTCTATTATTCCAATCAGCAAGGCAATTGCTGCTCTTATAACGAAGACATGACTTTGAGTTGCCGTTGGGGCATCCAGGGTCCAGTGGAACAGTGCATGGGTCTCGGCGTTGCCAGTGCAACATGCAAAGGTCAGTTCAGTATGTATCTTTAATTAAAACCATACCATCGTAACTCAGTTCGGCTACAATTTGGTTTGTGGCCTGCCCGACCGCCAACAGAGAAATGATCAGAAAAAAACCGGCGTCAGTGCAAGAATATTGAACGAGAACGGCCATTGTCGCAGAGCATGTACTCTCCATCCGGGGACTGATGTTTCGCGGCAAGTTAAAGATTTGAATTGCCGCCAGCTCCGATGCAAGCCACTGGCTAGGATCGGATTTGGCGACAATTTAACTTACTTCATCTACCGCTAAACGTCAGCGGTGAGCGCACAATTTGCGACTTTGGCCTGCCTATTGCTTGATATTCTCGCATTGCGGCGTTTTTTGGTGAATATTCTTCTGCACGTCATTATATTTGCACAGTAGCTGCAACCAAATTGCAAAGCCATGCATATGGTTTCACCAAAGTAAACACTGCAGCCTTTGTGCAATGCATTGTGACGAAAATAAAGCCAGGCTTAGGCAAAATAAAACGAAAACAAAACGAAAAAACCCAACCAACCCCACAAAACCCAACACAACCCCCCTAAAACACCCACCCCCCACACCCAACACACCCCCCCCCCCCACCCCCCCCAATCGCAGGTCCACCACCGTCATTCACAACAATGACCACGGTTACTACAACTGCGACGACGACCATGCAGAGTTGGTACTGTACCAATTTCAATGGTATTGCTTGGGCCAGGAGAGTGGCGTACTTCAATCTCCTTTGTTCTCGGATGCTTGCGTCCTTACAGCAAGCCAATCACAGGTTTTAGACCTGGATTCGCCAAATGATGAACTAACTGGGCTCTCTAATCTTGTATGGATATCCAACTCGGTAATTTCGTCCAGCCCACCAGTTGTTTCTTAACGCCTGGTGAAGAGCCTTTACGCTGGTTGAAGAAAATCTTTGCAACTTCGTCTCTTCGTGCAGTGTCGACAAAATTGACAATATACACTTTTCGTGCCAGACAGTTGATACGACTGAAAACTTGATGTTTCAATTATCACAAGAATCAGATCATTCAATTATCGATTCAGACGTGTCCCAAGCAACAACCGATCGCGTTTCCTTCTGGGACAAATACGCCGTTTGGATGTTCGTGGCCGCATTTCTTCTACTGCTTCTTGTGGCAATTATAGCCGTTGCCACTGTTGTTGTCTGCATCGTAGTACCGAAACGCAAGAATAAGGAAACGTTCGTTATGGCCACTTATTCAAGTTAAAATAATGATAACTTGGCTGAAGTGTTGCGTTCTCAACTTGAATATTACACATTTTTTCAGAAATCATGCTAGGAAACGAAAAGCATCCGAACCAGTGTTCAAGCCACCTATTGTGGAAAACAGTCAAGTGGAACAAAATGGCAAGAAATCGAAATTCATATCGATTTTTGACAAAACACTGCCAAAAGCACTCAAAACAGATCAGAGTGTGGGTATTTCCATTTCTGGAGGCTCACTGACCTCACAATCAACCGACTCAGAACCAAAATTGTGGATGTATCAAAACTGATTTGCCGAGTTTATCACGTGTGAGTTCTATGTTTTCCCTGATCGTTAAAAAGACTGAATCAAATGTGTAGAATTGTATTTTGTTTTGGACTATCGGATTGGCTCCGACCTGCCTCGATGTTTTGTTTATTAACGAGCTAACAAGCTTCTGGAAAATAGCATGAACATTCAATTGCTATTGATCATGCGTGTGTGGTATATTGGTATCAATTGCGCTTAAATGTTTGAACAACTCTGGGCCTGTTGAAGTACAAGCAGTCTCAAGCGGGCGTTATCCGCCTGAACGAAGCTACGGAACCAGTGGTCAAGCCAACAGTTTTGGAAAACAGTCCAGTGAAACAAAAGAGCAAGAAATCGAAATTCATATCGATTTTTGACAAAACACTGCCAAAAGCACTCAAAACAGATCAAAGTGTGGGTATTTCCATTTCTGGAGGCTCACTGACCTCACAATCAACCGGTTCTGAGCCAAAACCGTGGATGTATATGATCTACATATGGACACACATTTTGCATCGACTTGTTCTATATACTAACCGTCTAGAAACTCCGGCAGCAGGGTTGGGCAAAAAACGTTTTTTTTTCAAAAAATCGTTTTTTTTTAAAAACGTTTTTTTTAAAACGCCCAGATGACCAAAATATGCCCCCAAAAAAATTGGAAAACGCTCATGTTGGGAAGAAAACGTGGTTAAATGAAGTAATTCTATGTGTTCTGAGGCAAAATAAACGGGTTTCAACCCTTTTCTAGCGAGTTGCTAAGATCCCATATCAGACCCGCATCATGGGACCAACTTTGGCCGGGGTCATCACTGAAAGTCAAACTCCGTATATCGACGTATCTCGACAAAGTAAAAATTGGTCGAAAATTTTTTGAAAAAAATGGGACAAAAAATTGATTTTCCTTGATAATCAGGGTACTTTCCCTGAAAAATCAGGGAAAATCAAGGAAATTCAGGATTCAAAAAAAACGAAAAACGACCCAGGCGTTTTTTTTTTTAAAAAAAGTCGTTTTTTTTAGAAAAAACGCCGTCGTTTTTTTTGCCCAACCCTGTCCGGCAGTGCCATCGGGTTGAATGTAGTATCAAATAAAAGCTCAAGCGTTTGTGAAAAACTAATTTAATCGATGTAGCAAGAACTACTCATGCAACGCACGAAATATTTCAAGTTTATTGTGTAGAGGTCGGCTCCCTACATTTCAACTTTCGACCGCCCGGGCTCAGACGTGGAGCTGATATGGAAAACAATATTTTGCCTGTAAGCGTTTTTGGACTAAGCCCAATTAGTGTGTCAAGTTTCATGGAAATTGGTGCAGGTCGTTTATAGTTATGAATTTATGCCTTTAAATCTATTAATAAACCTAACTCAAGATATTTGGTCAGAGAAATAATTGAGGATATGAATATCAAAGTTTCGAAAGAACCAGCTGTCGATTAGCATTACATCAACGAACGAAGGATTGAAGTGAAATTAGACATACAATATTGCGCAAGTATAGATCAATGCCTAAATAAGTGTACAGCACGCCTACATAAATAGGAGAATCAGATAAACTGTTAATGTGTTTGAGGGTACGCACGTGCAAGGTACATACTGTACGTTTGAATTAAGCAAAAAAGTAGATCACTTTCCACCAGCGGGACGTCGCGAACCTTCTGGCTGCTCGGTGGTGCTGTCCTCACCGTCGTCACCCTGAAGGAAAAGGGGACATCTCAGCGGTGATTAGCCGCTGCAAAACCACGGTCAGCATGCGTTTTGCTGGTTTCATGGACCGGGGTTGGCCGAGGGTGGGTTTGATGACTTTGACTTGGTACAATAGCAAAATGTTCTAATAATATGTACGTCCATCCATGAGGACCTGATCCAGCTAACCAATTTTTTCCAACCCTGTGCAAAAAGCTTGCTGAACTTTTCTAAAGGTCTGCACTAGTGTGTTACCTGATCGTCCGGGCCCGGCACACCCTCGTCCCCTTCGGTTGCAGTCTGCAGCAGACGACTCCAATAGGGTAGAGAGCCGGTGTTCTGCGTGCTCGTGCCTGCGTACATAGGAGGATGATGACACCTTGAGCGATATCAAACTACATAGGTGATCGGATCGGAATTTGGACCTGTCTTGGTCACAATGATCTTTGAATCTACTAATCTACTGATGGCACTACATTGGATCAACATAAAAGCTATTCATTTCGTGTCTACCAACTTTTTGAACTACTCTAATTCCTTCAGTGAATCGTTCGGTATCCTTTAGTTAGAAAATCTCGTGTGAGACAGATCATACAGGTTCGATCAAGACAGGAGCACTCCGATCCGATCACCTATGTAGTTTGATATCGGCCAGCATAAATTCTGGTTAATGAAGTTGAGTGCTGGTGACTAAATGACCATCAGAACACGATTATTACCAGGGTTGCATGATCCGCCCTTGCCAGCGCGCCACTTGCAGATCACGAACGAGTGTGTGTGGTCCTGTCAGTAAACAAACTGATGAGCGTAAATTGCGACATGAATATGGTATTAGATACCACAATTGTTCCGAAAAAAATTATGGGTTGTGTTTAAACTGTACCTCGAACATGCCCCAGACGCGACGCATACTGTTCTTTTGTCGGTCGCAACAAGCCGAGCTCGGACTCAGATTCTGTTTCCACTCAATGTCGTTGTATCTGAATGAAAAAAACCTGCTCAAGCACTTGCTACCATGGTTTATGTTGGCAAGATTGAGCCAAAAATGAAAAAAAGCTAAAAAAAACATTTATTTTTTGTCACTCACCCGGGTACATACCATCCTGACCAACGGCCGTTGAACCAACGAATCTTGTATGCGACGATCTTGCCGCCCTCAATTATCTGAATATCAAACCAGTTTCATGCCTGAATTGAGCTTGATGAATTATGAGACAAAGCTAAAACATCGCAACCTCATCAAGTCTCGGATCCAGACTGGAACTCCATCGACAGTTGCGCGTAGCTGCCCGGGTCACCTGATAGCACGTGGTCGGCACTTCGTTGTCGTGGTTGATGCAATCGCCGCCGCCGCAGTAGAAACCGCTCATCGCTGCAAAAAAAACAATAAGCAAAACAATGTTCACCTTCATGTCTGACATTCACGAAACGGTGGAGTGGAAAGTTCAGTGGAAAGTTGAGTGCAATTTATAGTGGAAAAACTTGAGTGGAATGTTCAGTGGAATGATGGGTGGAACGTTCGCGTTCCATTGTGCCACGCAAAAAAACATTGGAAACGCCACACCTCCCAACCAAACTGGGTTTGCACAACACAGGCGCGGCGTGTGTATGGGCAATCCATCGGCTCATGGCACTTTTGATGCACGCAGCGCATGCAGCAGCACACGCTATTTTCTAAACGAATTGTAGATTTTGAGCGAGTGTCATACTTTGATGACCGCTTTTTAATTTATCCGGTTTTCAATTGCTGCTAGCCATAGCACTTTTCTGCACTGTTGCAAAATTTGGGGATGTTTCAATTGATAACTGCAGAGAATCGATGCATTCATTGACGGCCGTAATGCAGCATGCAGCCTGTGTGTGGGAGTCCCATGAGCTCGCGGATTGCCTATACATATTATTGTTTCTCCACACGAATACAGTTTGCCCACACACAAACACACATGTCACGCTGTAAAGTGTGCAACGTATGAACCCTACCGTATCCATTCCACTGAACTTTCCACGCAACTTTCCACTCAACTCTCCACTGCACCATTTCGTGAAAAAATACCCATTGCTGGAGCAGAGCAAAGCGAAACATTCGGTTATGGTGCAATGTGACTTACCGTAACCACCAGCGTCAACGAACACGACAGCCGTGGCCGCAAGAACGAAGATAGCGGAGAGCATTGCGCGCTGACCGTGGCTGAGTGTATGGGGAAGAAGATGGATTCAGATACAGTATGTTGGACTGGTTATTGGACCGTTTTTGGTCGTTTATATAGCCTCAATTTTTCCAAGCGCTTACGTCTTTTCAGTCGTATTTTGTGTTTTTTGTAATTTTACAAAAATGGACAGATGTTCTTGTGACAAGCGACATCGGCCACAAATACTAATCGACAGTAAGCTTAAACGTATGAACCTTTATTCATTGTCCGAGCTCGCTCCATCATGAGCGTGCAGCGCGATGCAGTCAAAGTTGTCAACATTTTGAACACTCCAACTGCAAAAGCACACCAGCACACGGTGATGAATTATGATTGCTTCACACTTTGTCAAAATCATTAACATAATTTTATGGAATGAAATTACCAATTTGACGAACGACTTGTTGGTGAACTCCGTTCAGAAAAACTGAAGATCGAGGAAAGGTCTGAAAGGTTATTACAGTATGACAGTATTACAGTATACAGTATACAAAGTAGTTGGCAATTTTCACGACCGATGTACCCATGCATTAGGCAATTGGTCGTCAGTTTAAGTGGGTGTTATGAGCATCTATAGCAAATAATAGAAAAAACTTAACCTCTTCTCGCGTCTTACGCAGAACTGTCTGAACACCAGTTCAAAACAACAGCGCTCGCGTCTTTGAAACTTTAATATCCAGTCACTTGGATGGTGAGCACATGATGCTGTAAATAGGTAGCAATCATCACAGCGCACTGTCATTACACAACAATCACGTTTTGGTCCACAAAGTTGAAAACTTTGAGAAAAGAACATCGTGTTTTTGCCGTGACATGATACAGGAATATGGCTCCAACCACGAAACAGTATTGTCTATATGTACATAGGGTGTTTCAAAAGTTACTGACCGCCTTCGGAAATACGTACAAACGAGCTTCAACTGCGCAGAACATTGAGCACCACTGGAGAAGTTCGATTAAGTCCTCCGTGGGTTTAGTTGGGAGATCTTGCGTCCGTTTTGAGATCTTGAAAGAAAAATTTTATCCCAAATAAGCCCCCAGTGGGCTTGTCCGGCAAACTTACAAGCACCCAGTGAATCAGTTGGTATCGGTACCCAGTTGCAAAATACAAGAAGAGGTGCATGCTTGGATCCTCGTAAGCATAAAAGTCACTCTTATCATTACTGTTTTAATGCAAATTATTACGATTATGACGAAAACGTGGTGCAAAGCTCAACATGCTCAACAAAACAATGCAATACGTGCGACTTAAATAGTTGTGCCGAGGGACAGGACTGAAATTTTTTTGTCTCCAGGGTGGGGCTAAGGGCGGAAATATTTCCGTGTTCCGTGTTCCGTGAATATTTTGGAGATTCACGGAACACGGAAATATCTCCGTGCCACGGAACACGGAAATGATTCAGGCACGCAAGCGGTGCTTTTGCAGTGATGATGACAAAAGCCAACGTGCTGACGTCAAAAGCCCGCGTGTTGACGCAAACAGCAACTACTCACACGGAAAAATTTCCGTGTTCCGTGAAAATAAAAAAATAATTACGGAACACGGAAAGCGGAAATATTTCCGTGCACGGAAATATTTCCGTGACACGGAAATCAGTGAAATACTTTTGCATGCAAATTATTTAAATGTAAATATTCAAAGTCGGCGTATTTCTGAACGTAATAACGAAACATCACTGGAATCAGACGGCCGCCGCAACAACCGCCGTAATGTTTTGGTGTCGTGCTGCAAGGATGTGTTTGAGTTTTGTCTGAAGTGTGGTTTTTACCTGTTATATATTGCTCTCTGGGCTCTTGCTCTTGCCCTTCTTGTGCTAGCCTGCTATATCTTAGTGATCTTAGTGAGCTTACCCTTCAAGCTCCTCTTCAATCTGATGACTAGAAATGACAATGCAACGGCGGAGGACATACAATGTGGCATTGGTGGTTGTGACTGCACGCTGCCTAACAAGTTAGCGCATACTGGTTAGACTCCAATTTTTCAACTGTGGGTCTTCATGAGGAAAACTCCGGCACCAATACCGTTGGCCACAATTACGAATTCAAATTTGTTCACATTTGCGTGTTTGGCTTCATTGTGTTTATGTTGTATTGATCAAAACGACAAAAAATCGGCTGATGTGATGACCCTTCAACAATGCTGTAACATACCGTATGTCGCTGATTGTTTTGTTTGTACGTCACACGCGGTTACTTTACGCGGTGATCTTTATCGCCAAGCTTCGAGGCCTTCCTGCAGAACGCTTTAGGTTGCTTGATCTTATCGTTTGTGTTAGCTCTAACAGTCGCGTGCATCTTTAACTTCTTTTCTCATGGGCTGCGTATGGCAACATTATGCGCGGGCTCACCTGGTGTACTATATATAGGTGCATAATACATACACTTCGGCTAGTTGTTTGGTCGTCAACTCAAACAACAGCCCGTATGCACGCGAGATACACAAACAGTCAAACATGTTTGCTGCGGTGATTCGACGATGAGAGGGTTGACGACATTGATATACATGAGCCCATGTTTCTGATAAAAACGTTTTGGTGACAATGACAACGCAGCAAAAACGGACTTCTGTACAGCTGTTATTTTGCTACACCCAAGGGCACTTAACGCACATATATACTTGGTTCGCCTCACTGATAAGGACTTTGCATCAAAAGCTGTGTTTACCACGCATGAATACAAGGCGCACCCAAGATTAAACGAAACACCCATTAAACAAACCTAAAACTTGACTTATCAGTGCTTTAGAAGAACCAAACTTTTTTGGTTCGGAATTATTTTAACAGTTTGCTCACTCACCGTCTTTGAGCTCTTCTTTTCTCGTTTCTACGACGCAACAAGTTGGACTACAAGTTCAAAAGAAAGAAAAGGTGAGCGAAATTTTTTTATTGTTTTTCTTAAAAAGCAAGTTTATATGTAGCAAAAAGAAAACAATCTTTGTGTACAAAGCTTGATTTAGATGTTAATTCAATATGCGCAGGGTTTTACCACTCATTTTTTATCCTTCCATCAAGATGAATGTGCATTCAAAGATTTGCCCTCACGTTAAAATTTGTGATTTGTTGTGTGCTGACAGCCTCTACCTATGTTTTCCGTCACCAAATATTTGACATTTGGCTTAACACTTGCCTGAGACCAATACTATTTTCGTAATTGGGTATCGGACACAGTTGCACCAAATGTGCACCCAACAAAATCTACACAAAAGTTTCAGTTTCGTTCCTGAAGATATGCATGTGATAACAGACAAATAAACAGAATAGACGTCAAAACTTGGCAATCGGCTTGATTCGGTCTTGGCTAAAAAATGCCATGTGCATTTCTTTAGACATTGGTAAATCACCCGGAGAGTTCATCTGACGACATGAATCTCCCAGGCTGGCTGATGTTTCACGCAACATACATGTATATGTACAAGACCGAACCAAACTCAGTCCGACCCTGAAGTTTGACAAAAAATGCATTTATGATACAAGTTTTGATCGGTTTTAGTTCCCATACCACGTAAAGGCGTGACGAATACAAATGACACTTTTTTGAGCGCCTTTTGGGGCGTAATGTAAAATAGATGGTTTTTAGGCATATAATGTGGACAAAAACAACGCTAATACTTTTTGTTTGATCAAACGTCACTATGAGGTGTGTGTGCTCGTTCAACGTAACTTTGGGTCAAACCTCGCCTACACAATCAAGCTCAAATAAACCCACCGTACTTGCTGTTTACTGCCGCCACAAGTAGTATTTATTTATTCCATAGTAAAAATAAAGCCACACTTAAACTTTGAGGCGTGATAAGCTTAATTTTGATTTGACAACTTCATTGTTATCAATCGGATTTATTCATAAATCTGATTGAAATATTCTGCCACGGCTAAAATCGTATTTACTGTTCCGTAAAGTAGTCGTCAAAATACATTACTGTTGAGGTGGTCCACCCTCCAAAACGCACAAAAACCGCTCAATTGCTGATACCTGAGTATTTCATTGTCAATCATAAATTGACAGTCATTGGGTGGAATTTTCGAAACGGTGTAAAGGTCAGTTGGGCGTAAAGGTCGGTGTAAAGGTCGGCCGA
The DNA here is from genome assembly GCA_030248065.1 of Rhynchonema sp. JSB1_4. NCBI lineage: Eukaryota > Metazoa > Nematoda > Chromadorea > Monhysterida > Xyalidae > Rhynchonema > Rhynchonema sp. JSB1_4. Next base: position 19,079 of record JASAMV010005985.1, read on the forward strand.
AAGCTCGGTCGGCGTAGCTCGGTGTAAACGTGAAACATTGCCTGTTATTAACGTGGAATGTTTCAAGTTTACACCGAGGTCTGTCACACTGAGCTGTCGACCGAGCTTTCCACCGACCTTTGCACCCAACTGACCTTTTACACTGTTTCGAAAATATCACCCAATGTCAAACCCAGTGTTCATTGATTTAAAGTCTTGTAAAAATGTCCTTGTTTTTCAGTTCCCCCGTCTAATTCACACGGAACTCAATTTACGTAAGTTTCGCCACCCTGAAAAGTGTGTGAAAAAATACTTGTAGATCAAAATACCTGAAAATTTTGCAAAAGAATTGAAAAATGTTTTCGCGCAAACCTTTCCAAAGTCAAAAACAACCACAGTCCACCACGCCGCCGAAGCGTAAATCCTCCAGCTCCAGCTCCAGTAGCAGTAGCAGCAGCAGTAGTAGTAGTTCTTCTAGCAAAAACTCGAAAGCCTCGCAAAAATCTGCTGCTGCTTCGAAAGAGAAAAAGGTTGTGATCGAAAGGCCGAAAGCCACATCCACGCCGAAACAGCGGACATTCAAGAAACAGACACGAACTTCGGAAACGGTCAGGACTGAAATCGTACAGGTTTGTGTGTGAGGTAACTTGAATCAAAGTTAGCATTTTGCAATTATTTGACACTGCTTGAGAACGAGGAATTGAAACTGCGTACGCGAAACACGATCGATCAACGTATTGCGGCAATTTAAGTGGTTTTACTCCAATAATGTGCCTTCCTATTATAGTTGTTGGCGCGTAACCTAAAGTAGATATAGTCACCTATGTACAGTGTCACGTATTGACGCTGTGCTCACTTATTCTATGCTCATTTGATATCCAATAAGGACTTGCCACACTATGGGGTCAGATAGGCACCCATGCATATCACCAGCCAAGCAGGTGACATTCATCCATTACACTTTTTATCGCATTCAGAATGTAGAATTGTTCACTTTTGTGGCATGAATGTGTTTTCCCGTCTTATTCACCAGCATCAGTCACCTCATATTCAATGAGCCAAGGGCGTTGGTTTCACGATTTTGACACACAAGTGCAGCATAAAATTCAGCCACCAATAAAATATAATGTCTGAAGGCAGCGTGTATCAGTCACGTCACGAGAAAGACTTCAAAAATTACAAATAATTTACTAAAGTATGGATTCGGCTTGTAGAGTTGAAAAAGCTTAGAAAATCGTTCTTCATCATGCGCGCCCCAAACTATAATATGAATCTGAATAAATAAGAAAACAGCGTTTTTTTATCCCAAATCCCCAAAATGTACCCAACCTTCACCTTCTCACAGATGTCCCGTTCCTCAGCCAGCGGTCGCACTACGCCTGGTGGAGTGTTGGACTACAGTGAAACATCATATCGCTCGTCGATCACCCCGCGCCAATATGGCACACAACGAAGATCCGGCGGCGGCGAATCGGGTGGTGGAGGTGCGTTTGACTATTAGGCATACGTGTTTTAGGTTGCTTTAGGCGTAGTTTTGTTTAGGCCTATTCTTAGGCTTACAGGTGAGTAGGTCGAATACGAGAAGAGTCATGAGTCTTGAGTCGTGACAACTCTACAGTACACTAGTCACTGCTTCGACCAGGGTTGGGTTAAAACAAAGTTAGATAATAAAAAGAATTTTTTGATCCAAAGCTGCTTCCGACCCGACTGGTGCCGTTTCTTCTCCCATTCCGTTATGGACCGATGGTGCATTAGATCATCATGCAGCACGCAAATACACCACCTACTGAACAAAACAACCGACATTTGGTCAATTATCCAAAAACAATTTACCATGGCTTTAAAAGTTCTATGGGTGGAATTTTCGAAACGGTGTAAAGGTCAGTTGGGCGTAAAGGTCGGCGTAAAGTTCGGTCGAAAGCTCGGTCGGCGTAGCTCGGTGTAAACGTGAAACATTGCCTGTTATTAACGTGGAGTGTTTCAAGTTTACACCGAGGTCTGTCACACGGAGCTGTCGACCGAGCTTTCCACCGACCTTTACACCCAACTGACCTTCACACCCCGTTTCGAAAATATCACCCTATAAATCTAATCCGACACACTGTCTTTAACCAGGTCGCACGCTCAAAATCGTCACCGAAATGGGCTCGCAGGCGTTCGGCATGAGTCCGGCTTTGATTGACGCCGGCGCCAAGTCGTTCCTCGAAGCTGCCGAGCGGGAAAAGAAGGAGATGCAAGGTTGATATGGGGATTGGGGACCTTGCAATTTCGCCGGGTCAAAGATTTGATTTTCTGGCCCATTTTTTGGCCAGTGGCTGTCCAAAAGAGAGCCTACATATGCTTTTGGTGCTCGATTTTTGTTGTGCGCTGCCACTTCATCCGATTCACAGACGCATGAACTTGCGCGGGTCACACAGCCATTGGTGTGCTTTTTATTATCACTGATGCCGGTTTCAAGCTTGGTGATCGAATTTGATCCGATCGGTTTCGCTTAATTTTTTGCATGAAAACTTTCACTATATAGACCAGATCAGACTAAAATGGATCGCCAAGTTTGACACATATGCGCAAAATTGTTTCTCGAATCAAATCAGTACACACGCACTCGCACAGGTTTGAACGATCGCCTCGGCAATTACATCGATCGCGTCAAATCGTTGGAGGAACGAAATCGACAACTTGTCGCTGATCTGGAAGAATTGAGGGGGAAATGGGGCAACGACACGTACAAGATCAAGGTTTTCGGTCGGATTTGCCGATTTAGACGAGCATTTATTCATAAAGTCCACGAACGTAAAAATACGCTTGTTGTTTTTGGCTGTTGGATTATTCTGATCTTTCTTTGAAGAACCCATTCGAAAGCGAAACTTTGAGACAGAGACTTCGAGACAACTTTTTTGTTTGCGCCAGCTTTTGTGATTGAGTGACACGGTGCACTGATATTTCAAAAGTCGTTCCCTCTTCATCAGCAAAGAACAACTTTTCGGCTGGCGCATATCAACCCAATCGCAAACTGCCGTCCAAACAATAATAACAAAAAACAAGAACAAAATTGGGCGTGCGCGGCCACAAAAGTTTGATGTGAAACATCAGCCAGCCAGTCAATTCCAGGGTTGGGCAAAAAACTTTATTTTTCAAAAAATCGTTTTTTTATTTTTAAAACGCCCATATGACCAAAATATGTATGCCCCCAAAAAAAAATTGGAAAACGCTCATGTTGGGAAGAAAACGTGGTTAAATGAAGTAATTTTATGTGTTCTGAGGCAAAATAAACGGGTTTCAACCCTTTTCTAGCGAGTTGCTAAGATCCCATATCAGACCCGCATCGTGGGACCAACTTTGGCCGGGGTCATCACTGAAAGTCAAACTCCGTATATTGACGTATCTCGACAAAGTAAAATTGGTCGAAAATTTTGTGAAAAAAATGGGACAAAAAATTGATTTTCCTTGATAATCAGGGTACTTTCCCTGAAAAATCAGGGAAAATCAAGGAAATTCAGGATTTAAAAAAAATCGAAAAACGACCCAGGCGTTTTTTTAAAAAAAACGTCGTTTTTTTAAGAAAAAACGCCGTCGTTTTTTTGCCCAACCCTGGTCAATTCACGCACAGGTTGAGTTCGGCGAGCGGTTGACGCAAGCGCGGCAGGACATCGATGATGAGTCGAAACGCAAGGCAGAACTGGATGTGCACCTGACACGCACGCAGGACGATTTGAATGAACATCGCATGTTGTTAGTTCGGATAGTGAAACATCAACTTGGTTGTATGTACATATGCTCAGTGCACATTGACCCGGAATGAGCGATGGGCATGATAGCAAGGGTCACACATATGTATATCGAATGAGGAGCGTGTAGCCGCTGAAATTAAACACACGTGCCAATTGGTCATATAAATAAATGATTACTGAAGTTAATGACACAAAAACGTGTTGTTTCATGAGGTTCCGAGATGCCAAAGAGAATTTCAACCGAAGAATCTAAAGACCCGAACGCGGAAGGCCATTAGACGCCATGCATAATTGGGTTAAAAGGTCCTAGATGTCCAATGCACAATACCGGGTGTCTTTTCTACAAATGATGATGATTTGGGCTCGACTCACATCGGATACCGTAGTTATGCTACAATAACAGTGCTTTCGAAGCAACCTGATGTTTCAACCGTCCTTTATATGCATACCCGTACGCAGGTGCGACATGATTTCGTACGACACCGAGAAGCAACACAACCAGATCAAGCAGTACACGCAGAATCTGGCTGATGCGGAGGCAGACAGGGACATGATGCTGAAACGCATGAAAGGCATGGAGGTGGGTATAGGCAAACTACGCCAACACGAGCCCGATTTCGGAGGTGTTGAACTTGCAAAACGCAAAGAAAGAGAAAATCATCATGCTCCATGTTGTATGCCACAACGTATAACATTTCCCAAATCAGCAGCCACGTCATGAATTGTTTCACCATTTTGCCAGCTCCGAAATCGGGCTCGTGTTGGCGTAGTTTTACTTTACTTCGGTGGCTGGATGAATGTCTGTGCAATGTGTTTTTGGTCATCCGTTTCTACCTGATTTTACGGGTCGCGATGGTTCACCAGGTCAGTGGGCATGCTCCGCAGATGGTCCAACCTGGGCATGGGGACAATACCGATTTTTTGACCCAAGCCAATACGCAATACACAATACCAGGGCCCACCCCCAATACCCAAACCAGCCCAATATACCCAAACACCTCTAACCGGACTCAACCCAATGCCCAATACCCAATACTCAGGTTGAGGCCCAATACCCAATACCGATCCAATACCCAAAAATTCCAAACTTTTTTTTTTAAAAAATGGGTCGTTTTGGGTTTTTGATCAAATATTATGTATAATATGAGTTGATATGAGTTGCTTCTAGGGGGACGAACGTTGTTGACGCGGACTGCGAAGCACGTACTTAGCGGGGAGATCTGCAGTGTGTTCGCGGTGCAACTTCGACGTCATCTGACAGATGCGCATCTTTTTGCACTATTTCAATCTGTTTTTTAACTTTTTTTTTCATCGCGACAGCTTCCTCCGCCCTTATTCCATCACAGAAATACATAGATATTGGTCGAGATCACATTCAGTTGAAGAGTGACTAAATTAGGGGGCACCGTGCTCATTTCCTAATATCCATAGTTGCCACAAATGAGTCACGCCACCAAGGCGTATGGGACCATGCTCATCCAATCAACAAGTTTGATATCAACATTATTTCGTTTCTGCCCAGAAAAATCAATATCAAACTTTTCAGCATGAACGCAATCGGTACGAAAAGGAAAACGAGACGCTCACGGATTCACTCGAAGAATGCCGAAAGGTATACCAATATTAAATGAATTTCAACACTCCTTAGAGTCTGAAATCCTTAATGAAACATCATCCAGGATCTGGACGATGAGGCAATCAACCGAATGGATTTCCAAAACCGCGTCCAAACGCTGATGGAAGAGTTGGAGTTCTTGCGACGTGTGCATGATCAAGTGAGATCTTTTTTTGAATTTGTCTTTTTATTTGTTGTGAGTCTATTTTTTTATTTTCTTATTTGTTCTTTCACATGATTTTGTTGTTTGGTAAATTTCGAATCAATCCAACTCATTATGAACACCCACTTCGGCAGCGATGGGGCTGGGTGCTCAGTTGTTGCAATACAGTCTGCCCTCTTTATAGCGACAAGGCTGGCGCCTGACATTTTACCCTAACGACTATAAAACGGTGCAAGCATGCTGATAGGGCCAAAATAGAAAAAAAACGGGACCAAAGTATTATAAGTAGCTTTCAAAAATATCCACTCCAAGGTTTTACTTTTATGAATGTCGCTATGAAGAGAATTGACTGTTGTTTCTCCCCATCCTGAAATTTCATGAATAATTTTAACGATCAAAATATACTTTTTCAATTCCAGGAAGTCAAAGAGCTACAAGCGCTGCTCAACACGCAGCCAGCGGACACGCGTGAATTCTTCAAAAACGAAATTGCCTTGGCGATCAGGGACATAAAGAACGAATATGAGACGATAGCCCATCAGAACAAGGCCGACATGGAGAATTGGTACAAGTTGAAGGTCAGGGAAGGCTTGGAGCTCTCAGTGGTTTTTAGCTTTCGAAGTTAAGGCCCAAAAACAAATTCATTTGGGCATTGAAAGAGGTACATAACGAAGTCTAGAAATGCTGTCATCATCTAACCATATTCGAGATTGGTGGTGTATTTTTGGCACTGTATTCGCCAGAAAATGAAACATCATTCACCTATGTACATCTTGAAATGACCCAAAAATAGCCAAAACCACTTCGTGGGAGTGTACAAATGCGTGCCATAGGCTTAAAGACGCTGAATCCTGATGAACCACACGTTCTTCAAAGGTGTCCGAGGTGCAAGCAGCCACGAGTCGGCTGCAGCCGGATGCCAACTTTCAACGCCAAGAGATTGCCCGTCTTCGCGACAGCATTGGCGATGCGAGGAACAAGATTGCTGACATGGAGGAAAAGGTTGTCAAACTCTTCAGTACGTATTGGGTGAAATGAAGACGACCTGGTGCACCGTAAATTTTGTTCACATTGATGGTGTAACAGCGGTCATTATCAGTGCGATTGCATCATTACAAGTAAAAATTCATAAAAGTTGAGTGCACTGAGTTGCTTCCTCTCTAATCTTCCCAGACTGCTTCGGCTGGTGCACCAGGTCTTCGTCAGTACCTAAAAATAACAATATCTCTGAGAAAAAAACCGTGTCAGAAAACATCAAAAAGCAAAAAATATTTGCAGAACGCCATGCTGGAGCGTCAGGTGCAGGAGTTGATGCGCCATTTGGAGGATGATACTCGACAGTATGAGGAGGCCATTAATGACCGCGATGGACAGTTGAGGAAAATGAGGGATGAATGCGCACAATTGGTGGGAGAATTGCAGGTCGGTGGTGGACAGGGACATCGTCAGGGTTGCGCTGTGGTTGAATTTCACAATTAAGTTACGAGAGCGTTTTGTTTGTGATGTTCTCGGTGAAACATCAGTGCCAGCTACAGAAAAAATGACTTGCGCACTGGATGAACGACAATGGTGAATAATGGGCGCTGTTGTCAGTGAATGGGCGCGTGGCCTGCTGCTGATGTTTCACAAATGATGTGTAATATCGGTGTGCAAGCACATTTTCCGTGATTGCTGTTCTGTCTTCGGCGCATCTTAACTATCAACAAACAACAAGATTTTATCTTTTGCCTAAACAGTGCAAACCGTGTGATGTTTCAGTCGCTACTAGACACCAAACAACTGTTGGACTCCGAAATCGCCATCTATCGAAAAATGCTCGAAGGAGAGGAGACCCGGTAAAATTTTCGACAGTTTTTTTCCAAAATTATTGAAAATTTTGAAAAAAATGTTATTTCAGTGCGGGCCTGCGTCAAATGGTTGAGGAGGCGGTCAAGTCGCACTCGCTGCAACAGCAAGAGACCACCGAGGCTACACGAAAGGTTTTTGTATATTTTTTTGCAAAAAGTAGGTCTCGTTTTTGTTATCATGCCCATTGATCGAAGCCGATCAAAATAATATAACAGGCAACCTTTATACCAATCTTGCTGAATTATAGTTATTCTGGAAATATTATTTCCTATTCGGCAGGTGCGTGGCGAATCCACCCAGAAGACCACCTACGCACGTTCGGCCAAGGGTAATGTTTCAATCGCTGAAGCTGACCAAGAGGGACGATTCATACTGCTTGAGAACCAGCACAAGAGCAAGGCAAGTCGAAGCGTGGACCCCCTTTTCGGAAAAGTTTTGTGGAAAATTAGATATGTAAAACCAGATTTTTATCACAAATGCCTGTTAGCGTATAGCTTTTCACACACAACATTGGGTTCTGGTCGAAAAATAGAAACACAGCCGAAACATGCAATCGCCACCTTGCCTTAGCCACAGAAATAGCGGGAAATCTAATTATCAGAACACAAAGCCTATTTCCTTTATAAACTTATCGACGCATCGCCCTACTTTTATCACACTTGTACATTTCCTTTGACGTGGTACTTCTTGGCGCAATAATCCACACCCACGGCTGCGCTGCCCTGACCATCACCATAGGGGTAATGTTTCGAGTCTGCAAAAATAATGTGCATTTTTTTGAACTTTGGCTTTACCTATAGCAGTTCGCTGGACATGTATTCGGCAGCCAAACCACACAAACTGGAGCGGACCAAAAGTATGAATCGTCTTGCTGTGATGCCCATAGGGCCAGCCTAATTCTTATTCGTTCCCTGTGCGAACAGAAAAAATTCTCGCACGCTGATTGGCTGTTATGTGTAGATCAACCTCAGCCAATTTTGTCTGTGAGACCATGGTTCTCTGTTCACTCAGAAAACAAGGCATGGTTAGGCCCGTAATTTGGGGCTCCAACCGCTCTCAAAGTTGGTGTGCTTGCTGGCAGCTGACTATTTTCGGCAAATCAATAGAAGAATTCGCTGAAAAAAAACGAAAAAACTAGCACAAGATGTTCATCACCTTCGATTTGCTTGTTGTGCACTGGATCCGTGCACCAGCAGACCGGGTGCAGCGGGGACAAGGAACATTCACAGTGTTGCCCAAACGCGTCACCAGATGGGTTCGAATCTAAAATTGAAAAGTGGTGTCGTTTGTATGCGTGTGATGTTTCACTTATTGCCCAGATTTCCGCTTTTTCCTTCAAACTTTTTCTGCCCAAATTTTTCCGCAAACCTGAACTTTCCGCTTTCGCCTCGTTTTCCGTCGATTTCGTGTTGCCGTTGATCGACTGCGATGACATCGCTTTACTGTGAATCGACGAAAAGAACTTGGGATGCATCGGATTCGCGGCCCTGCAATTTGAATATAATTTGCGTAATATTTTATCTTGGAATTATCATATTTGTGAAGAAACGAAACGCTGTCAGCAGTGCCTTGTCCAATAACACATTTGTTATCATGCCCATGTTTACAGCACCAAGGATGAGCAGGCTATATGATGAACATCAATAATTTAATGGAAATACAAAGTTTTCGAACTGAAAAAAGCAATACTGCACAAATTCCGTGTTATGTAGCTTCATTTTTTCTGTCTCCACAAAAAAAATTAAAATTCCGTGTTATGTAGCTTCATTTTTTCTGTCTCCACAAAAAAATTCACAGAATCAAAAAAAATCTAAAATAAACTAACTGGCAAACAGTAGCGACAATGAAAAGCAGCCACAAACAGGCAGGAGTGGAAAGCATGATGTTGTGTTATTTTGATCGGAGCTCAGGAAGAAATATAGAACACTTTCGCGTAAAAATCAATCTGCAACTGAATTGAAATCTTTCCCTTTGGAACAATACAGGATTGGCATTGTTCAGAAACAGTCAGCACACGTATTTCACCACAACACTCCAAGAATGTCTTTGTCTGTGCTGGAGCTATGGATTTTTCTTGCAAGCATTCACGAATAAACAACATTCGGCCATTTGGGTTAAATCCAAAATCATTTTTGGTGGGATTCTTCTTTGAAACACAAAGTTTAATAACATTTTTTTCAAATTTCAGGACGAAAACCTGAGCGAATGGAAACTGAAACGGAAACTGGACGGCAAGAAGGAAATGGTGTTTACGTTCCCGAAGCACACCGTGCTGAAGGCGGGGAAAAGTTGCAAGGTGATGACAATGCAAAGTATATTTATTATAAAATTTGGCCCTTTTTTAATGTCGCCAATTTAATTTATGCACATTTATCGCAATCATTCAGGGCTTCTTGAGTTAACGACCAAAATTTTAAAGTTTTTGTACGAAATTGCCTCACCACACGTTTCGCTCCGCGGGGGGACTGGACATGTTTCTCAAGTTTTCTTGAGCGGGAGAAAATTTAAGTTATCGATTTCGCGGTAGGCGGTACGGGTTTGCTAAGGGGTTGGTCTAAGCCTGATCCTAAGCCTGATAGTAAGCCTAAGTCTATGTAAGCCTGCGAAAAAGGGAAGTCAACGTTGAAACTGGACCATAGCTTTTCCCAAAACGCGGTAGACGTCATGCGGAAGGATTATTTGATCTTTCCGAGTTTTTCGGAGCCGTCTGTTACCGATCAGATTGACTGTATGAAAGTTGATTGACACCGTCCACAAAACTAGGCACTAAATCGAATGAAAGAGAAAACTTCAGGTTTTTCCAGATATGGGCTCGCACACCCGACGCCAATTCGAATCCGCCGGACGAGCTGATATTCGAGGCTGAGGAGTCGTGGGGTCGCAGTAATACGAGCTCGCAAACGGTGCTGCAGAACTCGGAGGGAGAGGTACATAGGGGTTGGGATGGTGTCTGTGTTGACGAATTTTTGGATGGTTTCTGGAAAGCGGAGTGAAATTCTATAATTTTTTGAAAAAGTTATCAATCTCGCACTTAGTAAAATTAGATGTATCCAACCGGAAAGTAGTGCTCTTGCGCCGTGAAACCCAGTCTAAAAATATCGTCAACTTTTTTGCACTAATTACGCTGACCATCACGCCATTTCCGAATTATACGTTGACCAATTTCTGTTTTGAAGTAAATTCTGACTCAATTTTTCAGGAACGCGCGACCTACACGCAACGCACAGCTGCCGTGTGATGTACTGGACCTTGACTGACGGATAAAACAGAATAGGATGAAAAAACTAAAATTGATTAAGATTAAAACTATTGATTAACATGCATCCCCACGCAATATTTAGGTAAATTGAAATTCAACCTGGGTGTAGAGGAACAGTAAGGTGCTACATAAAACGTAATTGCTTTCCAAAACCTCAGCGTAAACAAAATAATTGTTCTGTTTCAACAGAAAAGTTTATGGCACCAACTTTCGGGAAGCTGCAATAAGTTACCATGCCCTTCCAAACACAATTTATTCATCCCAAGATTAATAGAAGGCGTATGTATCTCTGTTATTACTAATTGCAAATATTAAGATTCTTATGATATCTCTTTCTACCACGCACAATCAGTGTTCGACCTGGGATACCGATCTCTACGCGAAAAGTTGCGATCTTCGTGCTAAGAAATCCTGATAAAGAATCCCGTTCGAGCGCTGATAGCAATACTTTATTATATACCATTCATTTGTATGCGTCTACTTTACGCCCCCCCCCCCGCTGAGATACCAGATTTTAAAAGTACGCAGCACATGGGCTTAGTAAATATCCACGTACATTATTATGCAAAAATCGACCGTTTAGTTTATGAAATAAAAAAGTAAATCATATAATTCTTTATATTGGTGAAATGCCAGTGCGTAGTGTCGTTACATAACTTCTCCTACTAAAAGAGAACTTCAATTGTGTAGTTCCCCGTGTTTCAAACAGAAAAGCCGATTTGTTTTTTACCATGTTCCAAAACATGGATTTAGGGACCTCACGTATGTAGGTGTATGGATAGTGCCGTTGAAGGCTGAACCCGATAAAGTTATGTATAGTCCAGCCACGAACTCATGAGACGACTTATTTTGAAGTTGACTTGAACGGATCCAATAATGTTCCGGTTCCACGTATTTCGGAAATGAAAGAAAGAGAAACGCATGTATTTTTTAAAAAACACGCTCTCCACCTCGGTGCGTAACTTCCCTTTTGACTCCCAAAACATTTGTGTGTTAAACGACGTTGCTGTTAGCGCAAGCACGCAACAAATTGAGGTCAGCAAGCTGGAACTTGTCATCATGTCTCTCGGCCCAATCTCTTTCTTTTGTTTGCGAAAACCCGTGTAACCGGGGAATATTTTTGAATCTGGCCAAGCAAGCTTTAAAGAGAGTCGTCTCATGAGCACGTGGCTGGACAATACATCGTGCATTGTATGCTAGGAATGTGCGAAACGGTGTGCCGAGTAATTCGGTTTGGCTACTTTTGAGTATTCAAGCCACATTGCCCCTCTTGTGGTCCTTATAAAGCGCTTTTGTCAACAAGACTCGATCGGAATCATGTTTGCACCCATGATTTGGCAGCACTATTGGGTTCCAGTCGACACGGGTACTGCGCTGTAGCTGTAGGATTGATTGATTAAAAGAGAAATATGACAATGGTAATTAGGCAAATGCAGAAGCTTGCACAGAAATATTTGAATATGAGATTCAGTGTTAAATCTCAACATGAAAATTACGAAGAATGACCACTGTTTTGTGGACGAGCGAACTATATCATTTGACAACAGTATGGCTCATATTGTTTGATTGATTAGCGCAGGTGAACGGAAAAGATTGATGGGCTGGCTTGGTTCGAACAATGGTAACCCAGTTTCCTCTCTGCTGTGCAAATGTACCGTATTGTCCGAACCGACAAAAAAAAACATGGCCATAGCAGATTTTTGATGTCGCCAGTGTTCAAATCATCACAATAATAATACCCTTTTCCCAGCATTGTGGGACAATTTCGCTCAGTCATACTGTATCTGCATCAAATCAGACAGTAATGCATGAATGTTTATGTCCAAAGGTAGTATGAAAAGACCATGGCAGAAAAAAGAAACATATTTTTTACACAAAGCAATGCAGCTGCATAAGCCAAGGTTGACACACTTGTACGCAATAGGCTTGCTAGATCATCTGTCAATTCTAGATGGGTTACAAGCCCAGCAGCCCAGGTAACCCCAAAAATTTATTTGCTGCACATAAAAGGGTATCTCAAAAGTACCCTGCCAGTTTATTGTGGTGCGTGGATTTTACGCACTCATGACGCAGTCGAATTAAAATCGGTCAACTATAGTATTAGTTATGACTTTGGGTGCTGTTTTCCGGACGTAATTTGCATAAAAGATGATAAATCAATGATGATACGATTTAGTCTTTTGGGCACGCAGCATTGCTTGGACTTGTGGATTCAGTTTTGGCCCATAATGCCAGACTGCAATGGCGCCCTCGGCCTTGTCAACTGACAAAAGCGCCCGCGATCACCGCCATAAAATGAAATTTTCGTTACTGATTTATCATATTTTGTGCAAAGCACGTCCGAAGACAGCACAGCACCCAGAGCACTTTGCTACCAAAAGAGATCTGTGGTGACCGTTTCACTCGATCTAGGTATCGGTCGCACAATGACTTTATAACAATTGGTCAAATTTTTTTCCTGAATCGTGAAGCAGGAAAGTGACGCGATGACGTTGCATTACGCGATCACACACAAAGAATGCAGTCAGTAAAATGTTTCAGACCCGCAGCAACGTGGGTGCTGTGCTGGATTATTTTCAGATGAAAATGTTTTGTGGGAATCACAAATAGCATAGTGGTTAAGAGTGACCAAACCTGAAAATCAGGATTGATTTGATGAATTCTTATATGATCATTGTGCGACCAATACAAAGTTGGGCTGGAGCATTTTCGGTTCATGGCGGTGACCGCTAGTTTTTTGTCATTGACAAGGCCCAAGGTTGTCATTGCAGTCTGGCATTATGGGCGGAAACTGCATCCACATATCTAACGTAATGCGTGCCCACAAGGTTAAATCGCATGGTCATGACATACTATTAAAAAGTGACAGGGGCACATTTGACACACCCTGTATTATTGTTATCGTGTCGTGCAAGAGTCAAGTGATTGATGCTTTGTGCACTTCTGCATTGCACAAGAACAAGAGCAATTGTGACATCGGTTGCTTAGTTTCTGGTTGTTATTGCTCTGACGAACAAATACAGTAGCAGATGCATCAGAAACTGGTCATACTTGCGAGACTTTGCCCCCGACATCCTCAAACCGGGCCCGCCGCTATTGTGTTTTTGGTTTCCGACCTCGTTTTTTCTGTTTGTAACGTTAGTTGGCAACGGGATGAAGAACATTAACCTGAAAAAACTTCACCAAATGCCAACTAACGATGACAACAAAAACAACGTTGCCGAAGTCCCAAGCGTCATCATCAACTTGTTGTTTTCAGCTACATATTGCAGTTTTTAAACCGTGGTATGGCAAATCTACTTCTCACCAGACTCGTTCTGCATTTGTGTGCACAATCGCTGTTTGATATCTGGAGCGGGACAGTCGCTGCTGCGAGTGGATCTCCCAGATATGAAGGCTGGCCATATTATAATTTATCATTATTTGTCTTTGCGGGGAAGGACTTTTGGTTTTACTTGTGAGCGTGAAAAATTTGAACCAAGCAAAAGAAGTTTTTTGTTTTCTGAAAACTAATTTTTGAGCTCAATGACTGGGTGGCCTTGAGGGCTGCATTGAACCAAAAAAATACCAAGGACAGCTTATCGTCCGACCAATAGTGCTTGAACTGACCAAAGCGTGCAGTAAAAAACGTGAAACGAAACCGAAAACATTTCCAAGAAAATCACAAGACCCTTCCGTTGAGAAGGTAGGTAAAATCAATCAGATATCAACGAATCAGTGCTTTTCAGAAGCGCGCGCGCTGTGCGATGGTCTGAGCGCATCACCAACGGTTTTTATGTCCAAAATGGCGGGTAACCGATGCATCGTAAAACCGAACGTTGTTGACGGTAATAAATCGATATTCGTACACACACACACACGCACACACACACACACACACACACACACACACACACACACACACACACACACACACACACACACACACACACACACACACACACACACACACACACACACACACACACACACACACACACACACACACACACACACACACACACACACACACACACACACACACACACACACACACAGACACACACACACACACACACACACACACACACACACACACACACACACACACACACACACACACACACACACACACACACACACACACACACACACACACACACACACACACACACACACACACACACACACACACACACACACACACACACACACACACACACACACACACACACACACACACTTAAGGCCCAACTATACTTCGTTCTCTGACGCAACAAAGAACAAAAGAACATCAAGAACTTGATGGAACAAGAACAAGCTAGAACTGAGTTGCGGCTTGTTCTTTGTTCTCAACTGTTGCCGCTTGTTGCGTTGTTTCACGAGGGAACTATTGTTCTTCCATGTTCCGGGACGAAACAAACGCTATGAAAGAGAAAAATTCAAATTTTTATGAAGCCCCAGTTGCCCCCAGAGATTTAAGGAGCGCTGCTGCACGCTTATCTGAAAGGTGTGGCGGCCAAAATTAACGTTAAAAAACAGCGAAAAAATAATAATGTGTGTGGAGCACCGTTCACTGATAATCAGCACTTGGTTGGGAACAATGACGGCTCCTTTAGGTTAGGGACGGGGCATGAGACCTAGGGTGGCTGAAAAAGCAACGAGTTACCGACTTTCATTTGATCTTGCAAACTGAAACACCGCTTGATAAACAAAGAACGTATTTGCCCAAAAAGTTCGGCAACAATTGGTGTGAAATGCATCCACCATCTGATGGACGCGACTGGGTTGTCAACTTGCTGTGTCAGGCAACATAATACGTTATCCGCCAGCCACACATCATATAGTGCACACCACACACACACAAGCACACACACACACACACACACACACAATGCGCATAACGCACAGCATAACGTTATCAGCACCTCATTAGCAGCACTCAATTGGTTCTTATAAAGGATTAGCGCGCTAGACAACCACGGTCCAGTGTTGTGGTGGAAGTGCGTTGACTCGCCAGCCCAAGCACACTGGTCCGCCACTGGTTCGAGACCGCCCTGGGGTCAGTACTCATTTGTCATTTTCTGAACTTTTTTTATTTTTTCTTTCTTTTTCCACTTCAATCACTCAAGTACCATCAACAAATGTCACAAACAGCACTGAATTGCGCTTGACGACAGAGAAAATGACCAAAGAACAATCACAAAGTTGAAAAATTTCAACTCTGTTATTTGTTCTCTTGAGAACAGGATTTGGGTGTTTCGTCGTGTTTCGCCACGAACGCGTTTATACTTTTTTGGCTGTTTCACGTTGCGTGTTCTCAGGCAAGTATAAAGGCACTACGAAACAGGTTGAAGCAAGAACACGAATTTCTTGTTCTTGTTGCGTCAGAGAACGAAGTATAGTTGGGCCTTTAATGTCATAATCCCGAACTCCAATTTTGAAACATATGCCCGCAGCTTGCCAGCCAGGCTCAGGCATCTGGGTGCAGTGTTTCAGAGCTGCGCGTTTTTAGCATTCTAGTTTATAGCCATTATCAAGCATGTGGCATATTCAACTGCACGGCAGTGAATTAAGAAACAATGAGTTTCCAATCGAGTATAATTTTGGTTGAGAGGAGGCAGGAGAGTAGCACTAATCAACTCCAGCAATAGTCGCACGAACGCCACGAGTCCAACGTTCTAAATATTTACAGACTTGTGGGACACGGCATATACACACTGTAGCCCGATAGCCGGTTTGCGCAAGCCACGTCTAGCCTGGCCATACAGTCGACCAACCACAGCGGTCATCAGCGCATATATGCGAACGGCATTTCTGTCAGCGGTTAGTAGTTCATCTATTTTACTGGTCGGGACCAGGGTTGGATTAAAAAAAAAGTAAAAATCTTTTTGTAAAAAAAATTTAAAAAAAAAAAAGATGGCCACTTTTTTTATTTTAAAATCTTAAAAAGTAAGTCCACTTTTTTTATTATTTTTCCCCTTTTTTTCGTTATTTTCTCACTTTTTTAAGGTAAAAATGTATGTTTTCATGCGTTTTATTGCTCATCATTCTCAAAAAATCGCCTGCGGCGCTTATATTTCAGTTTAAAATGGCGTTGTAATGGACTCATTCCCAGACATCCCAACAATCGCTGCACGTATAATATAGGACACCCCATACCGTATACTGTGCAGTTATTGAGCTATCGACGTAAGCTATCGACAGACTCCACGTTGCTCGCCTATTTGCAGTTGTGTGGATTTGTCATTTGTTGCTTTTGTCACACAACATGAGTGTGGTGTAACTCTTTATCTCTCTTCAAATTTATCCCCAAATTCACAAACAGAAGGTTGGTCTTCCCTTTGTCATATATGCCCACAGAGTTACCTTCGGGGTTCTCAAATTATGACCAAATGGGCTAGATCGCAGGTGATCGACATAAACATGCAAGTCAGTGGAGAAGATCTCTTTAGTGTCCCTCAAAACATACCTAAGTAACATGATTTCAGAAATTTCATTTTTCTAGAAACCAATTTTTGGGGGTCCGGAATAAAAAAAAAGTGATTTTTAAAAAAAAAATTTTAAAAAGTTTTTTTTTAAAAAAAAAGTTCGATAATAAAAAATTTTTTAATCCAACCCTGGTCGGGACCCCGGACAATGGTCATGCTACTACAGTCAGCCCGTGCGGTGTACCCTTAGCTACATTTTATCCGAAACTAACCGTTGTTATTCTCAAAGTTAGCCATGCAAAATGGAGCATACCTGACGCACTTGAGCCTAACTATACCTGTTTTGATGGTCGGCAGCAAAAAATTATGTTTCCAGCAGAACCGAACAACACGGCATTCAACGGGGTTGGGGGGAGGGATTTACTATAATGTAAACGAAAAAACTTCACTTAGTAACCTGTTGGTACTCTGTAGTAAAGATAGGCACGACACATACTGCAGATCCCTTACACATGGACGGCGTTGTACCAAGTCAATCGACTTAACGAACCGGCGGGCAACTGGGCGTTGCGACATAACGACGGAACACCGCTGTACATTCCGAGCGAAGCCATCAATTGGGCTGGGAATGAACCAGGTTTAATGAAGGGGTGTTATGCAGAGGTCGCAATCGGGCCGGGCCCGGGCCGCCATTTTGGGCTTGGAAGTTCGAGTCGGGTCGGGCCGGGCCGGGGTGGCCGGCCGAAGCTTCTGAAGTGAGTTATTTTACTGAAATAATGGGGATTTTTTTTATCAAAACACTAGAATTTCTGACGGAGTCGGCAAGCAAGTACATAATCAGTACTTTTCTATCTGAGAACTTTTTTATTGAAAACAATTCATTTAACACCAAAACGTTGTTTTAGAAAAATCGCCGAAATTATGACAAAAATCGGTAAAAAATCCGAACCAAATAATTTGGGCCTGGCCGGGCCGGGTCGGGCCGGGCCGCAGATTTGGGGGATCGGGCCGGGCGGGCCGGCCAAACCCGGCTCGGTTGCTACCTCTGGTGTGATCGTGGGGTCACCATCGGTGATGAACTTGGTCAGGTACAGCTCGATTGCCGAGCTGGCTCAGGCAACATCGAGCTAGCTACAGGGCGAAAACGTTCTGCCGAAGCAAATTTTGAAAAATTTTACGGCGTACTATTTAATAGTACGCCGGATCTATTACAGAATATTCTGCCGCGCGTTAAAGCATATATGTGGGTTCTCGGTTCAGTGACACTTGGATACAATACGACCCACAAACCCCAGACCTCTATTCCAGTATATTCTGCCTTCGGCATGCTATTCTGTAATAGGTCACAACTTTCTTGCAGAACACTCTGCCGAAGTTTAGTTACTTACAGAATATTCTGCCGTCGGCGTACTATTCTGGAATAGAATAAAATTTAGTTCCAGAACAGTCTGCCTCATCACAACTCTTCCTGGCTGGTGCCTAAGCCTAAGCCTAAGCCCAAATGAAGGTTAGCCCACCACTTACACTTCCTTTGGGGTTAGGCTTATAATTAGGCTTAGGCACCAGCCAGGAAGAGTTGTGATGAGGCAGACTTTTCTGGAACTAAATTTTAATCTATTCCAGAATAGCACGCCGACGGCAGAACATTCTGTAAGTAACTGAACTTCGGCAGAACGTTCTGTAAGAAAGTTGTGACCTATTCCAAAATACTACGCCGACGGCAGAATATAATGGAATAGGTGGCATTGCATTGAAGTGTCACGCAACCGAACCTCAGTGTATTATCATAATGGGTAAAATTTATTTTTATATTTGCGGCAGAATATTCTGTAATAGATCCGGCGTGGTATTAAATAGTACGCCGTAAAATCTTTGAAAATTTGCTTCGGCAGAACGTTCTGTAAGAGCGCCGCCAATTCTTGAATTTCGGGCCATTGGCAACATTTTTGCCAAAAATACCCATGAAATATACATTCTTTTGTTATTTTTGGGTAGCTCGAGCTATGAGGCTATAGCAGGCGTTTTGGGCGCATGGGATTTGGTAGCTCGAGTTAGCTACTTAGCTGCCACCTCTTCCCTCAACCAGACTCCACTACACTATTGGTCATAGCTATCACTATTCGGTGTACCTAGATTTGAAATTTTATCCAGGGATAGAGTTTCCTGCTTGCTTCCAATTCATATTTACTATTGTACTAATGTTGACTTTCTGTGAAAATATTTTGATATCGGCAGAATATCGTAAGAAAGGTTAGACAATTTACCGCTGGGAAAGCATTTGGCAACACACGCGCCTTTTACACAAGTTTAGCTATTTTCTACCCCGCTCTTAGTAGAATTTCAATTCTACACCGAATAGAAACTGAGGTCATAAAATCTGCATCATTAATGGGTTAAGATGATGTCCACCTCGGGCTACCGGGATATAGCTGTGAACGAGCAGACTTTCACGGCAATTCGGTTCCCGGGCAAGAGGAAGAATGGTACCTCACTGACCTTTTCAACAATGCGACAGGGCCAGCGAATAATTTCGATGTGGTTTGCGAATATGGTGAGTGAAGATGGCTGGTCTCTCTCTGTTCGATCCTTATGGAAGGTCTGGTCATAAAATTGAACGCGGTGATCAAAAAATCACAATCAGTGCGCAATCGCAGGTGTCAGACTATTGGCTGAAAATCGATTGTTGTTTTCGTATAAATATACTCAAGCATGCAGCACAAAATGGCCACTCTTCACCGAGTGTTTCAAGCACAAAACGGCCTTCAGTGCTGCACGTTATGCGCATAGTGATATATTACAGAGTTTGAGACGTTAGTCCCAGCAACATTCGAATGGATCGGTACGGACATTGGCCTGAATCCCGTGTTGGTTATCGAACAGTTTTCAATCGGTGGACTGTTGGGATGTGCATGTGAGTATTGTGCGACGGTTCAGTCCCGGGGCACAGGTTCAGGCCCGGCCATTCAGGCCCGGCCGATTCAGGCCCGGCTGGAGCCTAAGCCTAAGCCTATAAATGGGTCAAATATGCTGAACCTGAATTGGCCGGGCCTGAAAAACTGGGCCTGAAAAGTCGCGGCATAGCATGTGACACAGGGAGAAGGATCTGCAGCTTTGGGAGGGCAAACGGCATGGGTGTAGGAATCAGAATGACACACGTGTGTGACGATCGTTTTATGAAGCCAAGCGGAATCAAGATGGGCATTCAGACTGCAGAAGCTTAAATTCGAACACTTGAAGTGGACTTCAAGATCGAGCAGTGCATTTTCTGTCAAAATGAAGTGTGATCTTGTGCGAAAATTTTCGCGTGTCCGGGCTGGAAATCGGTTGGGCGATATATTACCGTATTATTGTTTCGATGTTTATGACTTCGACCAGCATGAAGCATTTCCACAGCTCACATGGGAGTAACTTTACGCCGGTCAGGAACAATAAAATTGCAAGGCTATGGCACGCATCCACCAACCGAGCTGGACCCGACCATGCCAGCAGAGCGCATATACGGGCCGGCCGTCATTGTCCATTTCCCAATTTCAGCCCGGTGTTCGTTGGCGTACGTTTGTGGATCGTTCAGTTTCAACCAGAACACCGGGCAATGTCAACTGCACTGGATCAGCAGTCATCACAAGAAGTTCGACCAAAACAAAATCGTCATTCCGAACGCGGTGTTCTATGATGTGGTGTGAAAATTGACGAAAAAAGGCCTTGCCTTGACAGTCTAAATTATTGTGCGACGGTTCAGTCCCGTGGCATAGGTTCAGACACGGCCATTCAGGCCCGGCCGATTCAGGCCCGGCTGGAGCCTAAGCCTAAGCCCATAAATTGGTCAAACATGCTGGACTTGGATCGGCCGGGCCTGAAAAACTGGGACTGAAAAGGTCGGGACTGAACTTCCGGGCCTGAAAAGTCGCGGAATAAGTCTAAATTATAGTTGCACACCTAAGGCAATCTAGTCACCTGCTCAGATAATACTTTTGCGATAGCAATATGTACGTGTAGAAGTCTGCTTTTTTGATGTCATGCTAATTTTGTGGTGTAGCTGTGACTTTCATAGAATCCAACCCTAATTTGACTCATCCAATCTTAGGGCGGACTTAACACGAAATCTGGAAATACTCGCATATAAAAACTTGGATCTATTTCCGGATGCCGAACGTGCCGTTTGCGTTTTCCGGAAATATTCCGGGATTCCGGTTTCCGCATTTTTTATTTTTGCGTTTTCCGAATTTGGGTGGGTCTGGATCGGGCTCGGTCGGGTCCTGATTCGGTCGGGGGCCACAGAACCTTAGGATTAAAAAAAAATCAGAAAATGCTTGTTGGGTAGCACTTCATTTATTATGTCATGTGACACTTTCATGGGAAATAAGCGTCTTCAGATACCACTTGGCATTTCGCCGTTAATCTGTGGGACAGCATGTTTACGCTGAATAAATGTCATGTACCTTTTGTCAAAAACGCAATCATGGTCAGTGAAGAAACTGATTGGTTCAAACTTTTCCCATCAGTTTTACCTGTCTTCGTGCAGAAAACGTCTCGAAAAAGTCCAGAAACGAATAAATCCAATTGGAGCCCCCGGGGGCTTTGAGCGGAAAGGTTCCACTTAGGGCCCCCGAGGGCTCTATTCGGGGGGGGGGCTTACGTGAAAACTCCGGGATTTTTTAATCACTCAGCAAATGACCGCGTTACCAGGACGATGGCCACGTTTGGTTGCGAAAATAGTTTCAGTGAAATTTTCCGTTGAGTTAAGAATAGTCCAAATGCACATATTGACGATTATTCTTTTATTAATTTTCGCATTATCGATCAACATCAAGAGAGCCCTCTACAAAACCAGATCATGCCGGACCAATAACAATAGCAGGGGCATAACAGAGATCTCGACCTCACTATACATGAGACACATTAGATTTACTGATATACACAAATAACGCACAAAAAAGCGCACAGGGTCCAAACATGATAACCAACAATACTTACATTATATTGTACAGCACCTACATACAAGCACACACTTACCAGTGTTGGCGCAAGAAAACACAAAACTAAGATATGGCCAAACACGTGTTTCCAATGTTACATCAGCCACTGTTGCACTTATTGTGACACGGCATCGTGCGAGACCGGGAGCTTTGTTGGCTGAATCAAAAAGGTTGGCTGAATTTTACATTTTAAATGTACAACTGTTTCCAGTTATGCATTTGGGTGAAGGTGATAGAGCAGAATCGGCGCCTAAATCACAAAAATTATGAGTCTCTATACCTATGTATGGGATTTCAATGACAGACAACAGTTTCGGATTCTGCTTTGAAAGTTGGAAAGATCGAAATACACACACAACTTGGTGTGACGCAAGCAAAATTTTTGCATAACCAAAAGATCTCGGTGCACATGCCCTCGGCTTAGATTGATTGAAAAGATTTGCGATTTTATTCTTCGATTGATTATTAAACCTACTGAAAACACAATCGAAATAAAAGTTGAATTGTAGTTGAATCTCTGCACTCACGATAGTCTGCCGCGTACTCCAGCATGGTCGACATTGCCGTACGTCGACCGCGGTATGGCTCGACCGAGCTTGTTGCGACGGTAGGATGAAATAGCGTGTCCGCGGTAGAGACCTGCAAGTGGTGTATTGAGTTATCACCGAAACTTTACTGCATGCTGAATCTCTGAGGCCACCCTCAGACAAACGCGAAAGCGAAAAAAGTTTTTCAGCGAAGTAATCAAAATCCACAGCGCACGCCAAACAGCCTCTGAAACATATTTTGTTTGAGCATCACTGCGGTTTAGGCCCGTGGTTGAGGAGTTGCTGTTGTGCTGAACTTATCTCTTTCCGCTTTTTGAGTTTGTGTGAGTGCGGCCTGAAACGGTTTAGAATGCACCTCTCAAGCAACATCACCCAACTGGCCATGTGTTTCCAAATTCGCTGCCGCACAGTAAAATACACCCCATAGTTAATGTCAGGTTCTAAGCCCGAAAATCAACTTCTGAAACATTCCGACAGCCAACACGCACGCAGCTTGCTAGCCACCTGCGCGCAATGTTTCAGAACCGCGCATGGTTAGCGCTAGGGTTTAGAACTTGACATTAACTATGGGGCGTATTTAACTGTGCGGCAGCGATTTTGGAAATTTAGTTTATTATAAATAGCGTTTGCCTTGGCCGAGGATTAAGAATAGAATAAATCAAAAATCGATCCAAATGATGTTGACTGACCGAAACGAGATCCACCCGGCGGTATCGGGGCAAGAAGTCGTTGACGCTGCGGCGGGTCGTCGATGGGGAAGGCGCGTCCCACTGGGGATGGCACCGGCGAAAGCTGCAGATATGGGGGAGGACATTTGGGTGATATGAATACAGGATCTTTTGTGATAAAATTCGGATCAAAAGGTGTGGTGCACAACCGCCGTTTGCTTTGTTATATGTATAATGGAGGCGGTCATGATGCCAGGTTTGACCCGCGTCTCACCAGGGCTTATAATAATACCGGAGAATTCCAAATAAGCCCCCCCCCCCCGAATAACACGCCAGTGGGGACTGGATCGGAAGATTTTCCGAATAAGCCCCTATGGTCATTTTCAGCGATGTTTCATACGCTGATATATAGCGGGACTGGGAAATTATTTTCTTCTGAAATCTCAAATCCGAAGTGCGTCCCAAGTTGGCTCCCAACTAAGCCTCCAGGAGACTTAGTTCGAATTCTCCAATACTATCATCAGGGATTATAATACTGTACATACAAATAATAAAAATATTAGTCTACACATTGCATACAACGCTTTTTTCTCAAGAATTTCAATAGAAATAAAAAATGAAATGCATTGACTTGTCTCAAAAAACTCGGCCACCATCTATTCCAACGTTACCTGTTTCAATCCTTTCACGGGAACGGCGGGCAACCGAGCGGCTCCTCCGTCGGTCAACGGCACAAACACATAATTGTTGTTGTGTGGAGGATCGTATTTTTTGTGTTTGTCCAGTTCGGGGATTGGATTTGCAACCGCAAAACCGAATAGCAGGAAAATTAGTGTCATTTCTGTTGATTTTGTCGGTACTGTGAATCAAAATATATACCGTAGTCTCTGGATAAGATAGTTCAAACTTATTTGAAATTATAGAATTACTTGGCATAGTGCTTGTATGTAGCTGTGGGTTATGCGCCCAGCTGTGGGTTATGCTCAACTGTAGATGACTTGCGTCAGAACCAAACTGCTTACTGGCAAATACAATCAAAGAAATGTTTCGATTGTCCGCAGTCCGCAGTCCGCAAGTGCGGCCAGGTAGATGCGGACTGCGGACTGCGGACATTGGACATAGAATTTTTTCAATGTCCGCAGTCCGCATCTACCTGGCCGCGCCCTCAGGCAAGCGCGCATCCTCACGGTTTCCGACTGGCTGTTTGCGCTGGGCATAGGTTTCGTGAAATTGTGCATCAACATCGGTGTCGTCGGTGGCGTTTCGTGGTACTGCAAGTATCGGATGGAAGCAAACACACGAACGGACGTCGAGTAAGTCGAGAAAATAGGGTACATTTTTAAGTGTTTTGGGGCCATAGGTAATATATGCATACACCGATGCCCTTGTGGACGTGGTTTTTGGTCATTATGTTGAATTGAACCTTTTCGACCGCTTACCACACAAATGCTTTCACTCCCATCGTTTCGTGACCGACTGAGGACACTTTGTCAAGGGAAAACCTACAAAACTCCATTTTGGGGCCATGACATCCACATTGAAAATGCGCTAGCTACATACCGATTGGCTGCAAAGTGTTCTTGAGGAACCAACCTCATTCGTAACCCGTTAACGTGCTGTCGTTGGCAGCCTCGAGAATTCAACGCATTGATATTCTTCCAGACAAAGCAAGAAGAAGAAGAAAGAGAGCCAGGAAGACGTTGAGAAGAGAAGGGAAACGAAATATGAATAAGGGCTTTGAAACAACAAAACCGACCATTATCAATTTCCCGCATTGTAGTACCATGCCATTGGCATATGATGTACACACCAAAATGTAGCAAGGGGTACAATTATGAGTGAATGCACCTGATTTTTTGCTCGCATAGTTAATAACCATAAAAACTGACTAAAACAAGTTCGGACAATGACTGATGATTTTGCGAAACGCGGACATCAGCAATAGGGGGTTAAATCACTGCCCCGAACTACCGACCCCTGTCCCCTATTCGGGTTGATGCTACTTTTGTATTGCCGCGTTTCACTGTTTTGTAATGGTTTCAAGCCGCTCTTGTCGGCCATCTTTAGTTAGACAAATTCAAACTTCCGCCCTACAATTGCTTTATTATTGTAACATACAAACATAGGACTTTTATTGTATACATAAGCTAGGTTTATTATGTCAACCAATCATATTATACAAGTGCAATATTCTAACCAATCAACGTTCAGTGTAACCGTGTCTTGTATTAATTCTCTGTGTGCGGTGACTATTTAAACTCTGTTCTTACCATACAAACTCTCTCTTCTCTCTCTCTTTACCTGAATCTTCGTGTGATTTACGTTCGATCGGATAATAAAACGACGAAACATTATTCGATAATCCAACCGGGGGCTAGCACGTGTGGCTCAATACTACCAATACTAACCTCCCTTCGAGTTGGAACGGCCGTCGATTGCCATTCAGGGCCCGGAGTCATCTTCGGTCGGCCCGTATTGGAGCGTGACCGCGGCAGGAGGATTTCGGGTGCACTTCGTCGATGATGACACGCAAGATTTGGGCTGTAATCGATATTTTGATGGTCGTATATCAGATATACGGCATTAGATGCATTAAAATACGTTGTACGGCATGCTACAATACATTAGAGTAACATCGTTAGTCAATATCAACCTCAGACTGGTAGGATTCCATAGAATCTGCACAATGCTACCGGGTGTCACCACACAAGTTGGGTCTCAGGCGAAAATTTTTCAATTTTTGAAAAATATGTTGCATCGATTTCATTTATCCTGAAACGTCGCTTGCAATACTTTCTAATAAAAAAATTTTCGTCAAAAAAATCAAAAAAAAATTTTTTTTAGAAAAAGCTCGTTAATAAAAAAATTTTTTTTTCAACCCTGGCTACGACACCCATACCACGTTTACTCGTGTTCGTGTGTACCCCGTCCGACCTAAGGCTAAGCAGTGTTTGGCCTTGTTAGTACTGGAATCAACCCTTAGCGGACGGAGCAACGTTAACGTGGCGTGGGATTTTTGGTAGGTCCCTCGTGGAGCCTCAATTTTGCGGAATGCCCTTACTTTTTACTTTTTGTCAGCTGTATCGAAGTGATATGCGTCACACACGGTACCTTTGTTTTGCCGGTAATAATATTTTTTTGCTTGTAAGGCTTGTTCTGGGAGCAAGGAGTGTCACAAGGATTGCTTGTCCACTTGATTCAGAGGAAGGGGGCTGAAGAAGAGAAAATTGTTCTGTTGTTTGTTGTTTAGGATTCATACAGTCGTCTCGTTGCAGGTTTTGTAAGTTTACTGTCAGGGTTAGTGGTAAAGTAAAGTCACAAACGGTACAACTAAAGAATGAAAGAAAGAGCACAGATTATATAGGTACAGAACAGGATGTTTGCGAAAGCCCCAATCGGGGGGAAAGGAAATCAGAACAATTAGATAATTAGCGACACAAAGTGGCGTGCCGCACACAAAGTCACCCCCAAAGTATTGGCACATGGGGCAAACAATTCACTAGGAAATTACTAATGGCAGAAATTTCCTACAGGGGCTGTGTGCGCAATTATTCAATTTAAAGCACCAAAACCTCTTCATCATAATCGCCATCCCCGACGCTGAGTACCGCTACAATACAATCATCAAACAAAACAGACAAGTTGTCATTTATTCAATGGCGTTGCACCAAAACGTGGCATATGATGTGCCACGAAATAGTCTTAGATACATAAAGGCAGTCTACGGGAGGTTGTCACTCAGCCCCCGAATACCGTAACCCACCGCAAGCGACATCGTTGCGAGACCCATGCTGATCGCTGCTTATCGACACGTGTATTAGCGGCAGCAAGCTGGAAATTGTCATCGTGCGCGTCGATCACCAAAACTTGGAAATGTTGGTTGGTGTTGGCGCTAACACGCAAAACATAGATAAAAAACAAAATGGTCTCGACACGATCCTTGCGGATCAAAATTACGGTGGGTTACGGTATTCGGGGGCTGAGTGACAACCTCCCGTAGACTGCCTTTATATGCATGGTTTAAAACCGGCATTGTAATAAATAATTTTTCACTGAAATTTGATCTGAGAAACAAACACGAAACAAATCAGATATCATGATCATACCTTTTGGCACGAAACGATCATTGTGCCTAATTTCGGCGCTCTGTTTGCTGCTTTTGTGCTCAGCGAAGCACACACAGAGCGAAACGGCACAAAAAAGTTGCGAATCGAAAACAGACCCCGAAAAACGCATCTACGCCACATATACTGAGTCTAAATGCTACATCGGGGTTCGACAAACCACAAGGTATGACTCCAATCAATGCAAGGAAATGACACCCACTGCTAATTACAAAACGGGCGCGCTGATTCAAGTGGATTCTTCCGAGAATTTTGTTGACGTGCTGAACAAGTTGAACGATGAACACACAACGGCAAGCAGCAGCTCTAAGATGATTCTTCATTGCTATGCACAGCACAATCATAAATTATTTGCCTTTCTTCAGGACACAGCGACCAGGAAAATGTTTCCGTGTGAAGTGGCCGATCATTTCTATCTAACTGGCGGGCACGTACCGAAAGACAAACGCGACGACCAAGTCGATCCGACTAAAGAGCAGTTCTTTTGGCCCAATGGCGACCAGGTCAAATTAGACTTGTTCGGCTCAAATGTGCCGAAAAAAGGTCAATATTGTCTGATGTTGTGCTGCGACACCAAGACACTTAGGGCCGTGAAGGAATCTTACGCAGCTTCGTACATTTGCGAATATGCGCCGGCAGGTACGTGGTTGGAATAGGAAGATTAGGGGTTCTCAACTTTGATTATCCCTGATTGTCCTTTTTTGCAGTCGACTGCACTGCGCACTGGGAGTCGTGGGGTCCGTGTTCAGCGACTTGCGGGGGGAACGGTGTGCGAGTGAGGGAGCGTTACATATTGGTGCAGCCGGAAGACGACGGTCAACCGTGTCCGAACGATATGAAAGAGACGAAAAATTGCTCACTGGCACCATGCCGTAAGTCAGAAATCAGGTTGACATTCGCCCAAGTACTTGAAATTGCATACCGACAGTTATGGTGAATCGATTTGGTGTCGGTTCGGTGTTTCACGCAGAAATAAAGTTGCTTACCTATGTTTTTTTGCCCAAATTTCACGAACACAGATATGCAGCTTTTTTTGCAAAATAGTTGAAAAGTGTGATTCGGACGGAACGTGGAATAGTGGACTCTGCTGACTATTGCTGTTTAGAGAAATCGACCTCCATCCACTCGTCATTGCAGCACAAGATTGCGAGTTCGAGTGGGGTCCATGGAGCAACTGTTCGAAATGCGGTCCGAACGGCCGCCGGTCACGTGACATCGTGGTCAGCCGACCCGGTCGTTTTGGTGGCAAGCGCTGTCCGCCATCACCCAACGTTCGACCGTGTTTCTACTCGTGTCGAAAGGGTTGGTTGTCATTTTGCTCTCAACGCATGAGTTTCGGATTCTAATTACGCTTCGGTTGGGTACGCCAAGTCAGTGAACCACATCAGTGTCCGTACAAATTATCACAGTGACGCCGTTTTCAATGGTTCCTGCCTACCAATAATTACTGTGCCTATGCTGCATGGACTTCAGGATAATCCCAAGATACTTAGGGCGCGGCCAGGTAGATGCGGACTGCGGACATTGAAAAAAACTATGCCCAATGTCCGCAGTCCGCATCTACCTGGCCGCACTTGCGGACTGCGATTTGCGGACAATCGAAACATTTTTTGATTGTGTTTGCTCGTGCGATATACAACTACAGGGTTGTGAATATATTGCAATGTGAAATCCTACCCTGTTGCCTGCCATTCAATACCATGAAACATTCCAACGTGTCTGTCCTTATTCTGTGTGCGTGGCAGTCGTCAGTTGCGCGTGTGTGTTGGCAATTGATTATGGTGAGTTGGCAGATATTACATGGATGTTTCACGCAACAGCAGAAGACAACAGAATATTATTCACGGTGTTGAAATTTGCATATTTACAACCCTGTAGTTGTATGCTTACTGGCAAATACAATCAAAGAAATGTTTCGATTGTCCGCAGTCCGCAGTCCGCAAGTGCGGCCAGGTAGATGCGGACTGCGGACATTGGACATAGAACTTTTTCAATGTCCGCAGCCCGCAGTCCGCATCTACCTGGCCGCGCCCTTAGGCAAGCGCGCATCCTCAATCGCGGTTTCCGACTGGCTGTTTGCGCTGGGCATCGGTTTCGTGAAATTGTGCATCAACATCGGTGTCGTCGGCGGCGTTTCGTGGTACTGCAACCATCGGATGGGAGCAAACACACGAACGGACGTCGAGTAAGTCGAGAAAATAGGGTACATTTTTAAGTGTCTTGGGGCCATAGGCAATATATGCATACACCGATGCCATTGTAGACGTGGTTTTTGGTCATTATGTTGAATTGAACCTTTTCGACCGCTTACCACACAAATGCTTTTACTCCCAACGTTTCGTGACCGACTGAGGAAACTTTGTCAACGGAAAACATGCAAAACTCCGTTTTGGGGCCATGACATCCACATTGAAAATGCGCTAGCTACATACCGATTGGCTGCAAAGTGTTCTTGAGGAACCAACCTCATTCGTAACCCGTTAACGTGCTGTCGTTGGCAGCCTCGAGAATTCAACGCATTTATATTCTTCCAGACAAAGCAAGAAGAAGAAGAAAGAGAGCCAGGAAGACGTTGAGAAGAGAAGGGAAACGAAATATGAATAAGTGCAATAAGTGTCCAAATAAATAAATAAAAATAAATAAATAAGTGCTTTGAAACAACAAAACCGACCATTATCAATTTCCCGCATTGTAGTACCATGCCATTGGCATATGATGTACACATCAAAATGTAGCAAGGGGTACAATTATGAGTGAATGCACCTGATTTTTTGCTCGCATAGTTAATAACCATAAAAACTGACTAAAACAAGTTCGGAAAATGACTGATGATTTTGTGAAACGCGGACATCGAAGATTTACAAAAGGCGGTTTTAGCCTTTCCACAACGAAAGCAAACTATGTTCTTTAAATACGGTCTACTAAACAAAAGGGAAGCGGTGGGCGATGGCAGGGTTGGAAAAAAAAATTTTTTTTAAACAAGTTTTTTTTTAAAAAAAAAATTTTTTTTTTAAAAAATTTTTTTTTAAAAAAGTCTGAGATACGGGGAAATTTTGCCAAATTTGCCTAAAAAACGCGCAAAATCGCGAAAAAATGCAACTTTAATTGACAAGTCACTTTTGTGACTTGGTTTGCATCAGTTATCAAGGGTGTTTACGTGATTTAGGTGCGATCCAACAGTCTGTGCTTGATATGGACCGATGATTGCTGCTCTGTGGTATCGGACACAACAGTTTGTGCCCGAATAAGCAAGATTCACTCATAAACCACACAGAATTGAGAATATTAGCTGCAGAAATACTTGTCGGGTAGCTGAATCAGTCGTATATGACCGACCTGATGGGGTATGACATCGAAGTACCATGTAGGCACGTGCATACTGTGTCCCATGTATCACGGGAAGGTATTATTACATCATTTGGGGTATCTTAGGTACCAAATACATGCCCCAAAGGTGATTTTGTGAAGAAAATTTTTCGACCCTTGAGAAAAAATGACAAAAAATAACCCCCAAAAAGGCCATTTTTGGACGTTTTAGAACATTTTGTTCCCCCGAAAATTTTTAAAAAAAAATTTTTTTCAAAAACCTTTTTTTTTAAAAAAAAAAAATTTGTTTTAAAAAAAAAAATTTTTTTTTGCCCAACCCTGGGCGATGGCACGTACATATGCTAGGTTGGCTAAACGCTGATTGGTTCATTTTTGTGTGTCGAAGATATTTTCTTTCTCATAAAAAAATGTTTCGAAGATATTCTCAAACAGCGCGCCGCATGTGCGGCCATGCAAACGTGGGGTGGTCCCGCAACCTGGTTTGCATGGCCGCGCGGCCTAAGCCTGAGCCAAAGTAGTACGATTCTACGTCACCCTAAGGGACGCAACTTTCTGTTGAGTTGGCGTTAATATCCCAATGAAGCTATCATCGAACCAGTTTTTTTGTTCGGGCCTAAATCACAAAAGTAACGAGTCTATACCTATAGTCTTTCATTTTATTCTCGGTCCAAAGAAAGTATACAGCAAATGTTTCATAGCAACAGCAGCCATCAAGTCACACGCATGTTTTGAGCCACGTTGTCAACCTGTTGGTTATCATCCACGACGATGACTGCTGCTTTCAAGGCGTTGAAACATTTTCTGTATACCGCCTCAGGACTGTTATAAAACGGATTATGTATGGAATTTAAATGACTGAAAAATTTTCGGATTCTGCTTTGAAACTTGGAAAGATCGGAATACACACACACAACTGGGTGTGGCGCAAGCAAAATTCTTGCAACCAAAAGCTCTCCGTGCACATGTCCTTGGCATAGATTGATTGAAAAATTTTCTGACTTAATTCTTCGATTGATTAAAACCTGCTGAAAACACAATCGAAATGAATGTAGTTGAATCTGCACTCACGATAGTCCGCCGCGTACTCCAGCTTGGTCGACATTGCCGTACGTCGACCGCGGTATGGCTCGATCGAGCTTGTTGCGACGGTAGGACTAGATAGCGTGTCCGCGGGAGAGACCTGCAAGTGGTGTGTAGAGTTCACCGTAACTTCATTGCATACTGAATCGCTGAGGCCGCCCTCAGACAAACGCGAATAGCGAAAAAAGTTTTTTAGCGTAACAAAAATCCACAGCGCACGCCAAACAGCCTCTGAAACATTTTGTTTGAGCATCGCTGTGGTTTGGGCCCGTGGTTGAAGAGTTGCTGAACTTATCGCTTTTCGCTTTTCGCGTTTGTCTGAATGCGGCCTAAAACGGTTTATAATGCACCCTTCTAAGCGCTAAAATCAACTTCTGAAACATTCGGACAGCCAACACGCACGCAGCTTGCTAGCCACCTGCGCGCAATGTTTCAGAACCGCGCTCGTGTTTAGAACTTGACATTAACTATGGGGCGTAGTTTACTGTGCGGCAGCGAATTTGGAAATTTACTTTATTATAAATAGCTTTTGCCTTGGCCGAGGATTAAGCATGAAATAAGTCAAAAATCGATCCAAATAATGTTGACTGACCGAAACGAGATCCACCCGGCGGTATCGGGGCAAGAAGTCGTTGACGCCGCGGCGGGTCATCGATGGGGAAGGGGCGTCCCACTGGGGATGGCACCGGGGAAACCTGCATATATGGGGGAGGAACTTTTGATAATATGAATACAGGATCTTTTATGATAAAATTCGGATCAAAAGGTGTGGTGCACAACCGCCATTTGCTTTGTTATATAATGGAGGCGGTCATGATGCCAGGTTTGATCCGCGTTTCACCAGCGCTGGTTGTGCTTCCGGAGAATTCCAAATAACCCCCCCCCCCGAATACCACCACAATGGGGACTTATTTTGGG
This sequence comes from Rhynchonema sp. JSB1_4, assembly GCA_030248065.1. Lineage (NCBI taxonomy): Eukaryota > Metazoa > Nematoda > Chromadorea > Monhysterida > Xyalidae > Rhynchonema > Rhynchonema sp. JSB1_4. Next base: position 51,725 of record JASAMV010005985.1, read on the forward strand.
AAGATTTTCCGAAAAGCACCCTATGGTTATTTTCGGCGATGTTTCATATGCTTATACAGAGTTTGGGTTTATCTTCGTCTGAAATCTCAAATCCAAAGTGTGTCCCAAG
>JASAMV010005986.1:0-46459 GCA_030248065.1 Rhynchonema sp. JSB1_4
AGATACTATTTGAAGGCATCCATAATTTGTGGTATTTATCACAGTATTAACGATTAAATTTTATCATCAACGCAAAAATGGCTGATCTCAGTTTTGTTCATGAACGAGGGAAACAAGATCAAAGCATAACTTTGAGCCGTTACATTTTTTTAAAGTGTTGTTTTTGCCGATCAGGCTCACCAAAATGAACTTGTATACATACCACAACAGATTACTCCTCTTTTGTTCACCAACAAAATGTGGCAAAAAACAAAAACAAGTGTCGCTAATGCGGAGGATTGCTATGAAGTTACGGAGGAAATCCACTGCAATGCATGTGCCCGTATCTGTACCCTACCTAAATTGGTCGGGTAAATACCCTCTTTAAGTCTACGGTCACATGAAAATGCAAAACCCACGGTGTTCATGTCACCGGGTCACGTGTTTGTCACACAATTTAGTCGAACCGTTTTTTTAGTAAAAATTCCTGGTTCCAAATTAGCAGATACTCGCAAAATTCACGCTTGAAAACATCACAAAATGAGCGTAACCTCCAAAATTTTCTGTTATTATGCCAAATTTAACCGTGAGAGACTAGACTGTCATTACGCATAGCAAAGGTCGCGGCGAGTTTAATTAAATTTATCAGGATTCTGGACAATGAGCTTTGTATGGTGCTCGCAGGGGTAAGTCAGGCCTAAACCATCGCGTGAATTTTCAAGGTGATACAGTAGTTGCTCTCCAACAAATAACAATTGGCTGATGGATCGATTGAGCTAGGGCGACTAGTTAACTGACAGAAAATAATTTTCACATTTTTAAGCAATTTTCACCAAAAATCGTCAAGGTCTGAAATTCCATTGAGCAAATCATCAGGTCTGGAAGCTGAAGGTGAAGTCAATTTGTCAAAAAGCCTATCCAATTATATTGTAGAATAAAGGACTACAATGCCTAAAGCCAGGTTTTTTTCGAAAAAAGAGCAGAATTCTGTCAAATCAAGAAAAATATCACTGCCTTGTTGCATTACTGAAATAATACGTTGCATTAAATAACCATGCTTCCGTGCCTTGTCTACGCGACACATCGCATCTTACAACTCCCAAGTTTTATTTGTTATACACTAGAAAAGTGCATCATGCTCAGTGAAAATAAAGCAGTAGTTTTGGATTTTTTACGTTATCGAATTTTATTGAGTACTTTTCGTCAGAATTTCAGGGGTTTTGAGAGTTGAGGCTATTCATATTGCGCAAAATAATGGTCGAAGGTAAATAAATAATATGAAGATGCCACGCTAAACATTCGTGATATTGATATAAGCGTCTAGCATGACCAAAATAAAATTATAAAGTTAAGAAATCAATGAGGGGAGTCAGTACATGTAGTCGTTTTCCCAGTCGGTGCAACGCGCCACACACAGAACAAGGTCGGGGCAAAATTTGATGATCGGTCCAGTTCGGTCCGGAGTTTTCAAATTTGCCTCAAAAGCTTCCCTGTGAATGGTAAGCTGGGAGATAAGGAACGTTTGAGTGAGGTCAACAAGTTGATGTTTCACAACACTGTCCGTTCACAAATGTGTGCTGATTTGAGACCGAAAAGTAGGATCAAACCGAACCCATCACCAAGTGTTGCTCCACTTTTATCAACTGAAGTGAATATTTTATAAACGGATGTTAAGGCAACGTCAGTCAAGCGTGAATTATGCATAAATGAGGGATGAGTGTATATTTTTGAAGTTTGCATTGATTCGGATAAATACCCAGGAATATTTATTGTTGAAAGCACCACACACAAGGCCACACACAAACACAGATGAAGGGCATAAAGGGTTGATCATAGCAACAACGTAGGAGGCATGTAGAGGATACGCTACCCGCAATTCTGACATTTTCCAGCATGACATTTTGAAGTTTAGTGTATTCCAATACATCATTCCTTTACTTAGCTCTTTGTGAGGTATTCGTTAGCTTTGAAATCAATCGTATCAGTTATTACGTCAATTAACTGACGGGGGTCTATAAGACCATTCAAACAAAATTTCGAAGATTATAAAGTGCAAAAAAGAAGGAAAGTTCCTGTTGATGTTTAAGTCGACACGAAATCGGCGGAGAAATGTTTCTATCGAATTAAATTTAAACGCACTGCACTTTTTCTTATCAACGGTATCCCGTTTGAAGTGGACGATAAAACTTTCTAGCGAACATCTCCTTAATCTGCATAATTTCACTTCGAAACTTTTCGGATTATATGAACACTCGGACTACAAAACTCATCTTTTGAGCGACCGCCCCAAAATGTTGGAAAGTTTCGAAACGTTTTATATATGAGAGACTACAGCGAAAAATAACCCATTTGGAAAAGTTGCACGCACTTCTCCTGTCAATGGACAAATCTGGCAGAGTCTTGAATAAGGAAGCCCTCCTCAGTTGAATGTAATTTTAAATGAAAGCCACACTGAATTGGCAGTCACAGATTTATTAAAATTATGAACATTGTCTGTCTGTTGAGATTTTTACCACACGAATTTCAATTAATTCGTGTACACTTACTTTTTTGGACAATTGACAAATATCGAAAACAGTTTTAACATTTAAAACATTGAATGTGTGTAGTGACCACCAAAACTGCTGAAATAGAAATGACCCAAGACACAAAATCTCGTAAATCTTCCTCAAAAACTCGCGCAAAGAACATTCTTTTCTTTTAATTATTGCTCTTGTTTTGGAAAAAATGTATGCAAACAAAAGAATAACTAACGCTACCGCGCAATAAAAAACTTCCATTTTCCACAGTGCCAAACAGATGTTTGAACAACACCCATAAAAGATCTATCCAAAAAATGTGAGAGAAAGAGTTTTGAATCGACAGAACGCATTTTCGATTATTTTTCAGGTTCGATCATGATTTTGAAACAGACCAACGTCATTGCATTGTGATTGATTTTGATGTGATTTTGCGCTCACTCTCATTTTCTTACAAACGAAGGTTGCGCCGCCTTTCGCTTCGTAAAAATGATGCAGCAGCAGTGTATTGGTCGGCCTGTCACAGACGGGTGAAGGTGCCTGGTACAGTACCAGGCCTCATCGCCTTTGGTCAATTGGTCACCAAAAAGCACAACGAGCAGATCTTATTGCGTCACTTGCTGCGCTCAGTCATCCCGGCTCAGATGATCTTCTTTTCGCGATTGGTTTATAAATATTTTTGTACTCAATGTTTATATGCATTTTTTGCACAAGGACGATGAAAACTGGATTGGTTGCCAACCGTCGTCAAAGGCAAAGAGAAATACTAACTAAGATTATCATTTGTATATTTGTTTAGAATTCCTGGACGAAAACCTTAGGGGCCCTAAAAGCAGAAGGTTTTGCGAAGTATACCAGTACTGGCCGATGGCTCGACTTGACTGCCTGTGCATGATGTCTTGCAGCACTGGGAACTCAAAAGTTGCTCTATCGCGCGATGTAATACCCAAAAATAAAAGATGATTCTTTGATGGACCACAACGTCTGAGTAGTGTAAGAACCGGATACTTGCTTCGCAGACGCACAAATCAAAACAGACTAATTGCAAGTGAGTGTTTGGGATAGCCGTGTGACTTTAACTTGTGACCGATGCTGTTGTACTGCCACGGCAACATCGTGTGCGGTAGATACGCAACAAAAAACAGCACGCGCGCATGAAATGTCGAAATGAAAAGTTTAGAGTTCACAGGATCAAATCAGATACGCAAATGATGTGATCAGGATCGATTAAACGAATTCAATGGAATGGACTTTCGCGGCAGTGGCAGTCACCGCAAAACATGCAGCAACTACATACATAATGTGAACATGATCAATGTTGGATGACCGGTTTCGCACGTGATGATATGCCTTGATTGTTTTCAACTTGTATCCCTGAATAATAAACTTCCAGGGCATAATACTCATGTGCGCTCTAACGTTCACCTGAGACTGCCATTTGCCCCATGGGCTACAAATGGCAATCTCAGGCACACATAATCTAAAGGGCGTCTGTCTGCTGTGAAGTAGTAGTTGACGGGCGGCAACGTTCTGTTGAAAAAAATGCATACTTTCTATTTTCACGACCATTACCGCCCGCTTGCATCTCAAACAATTATCGACATTCTGTGGGCTGGGCACAGACGACCTACGACAAGTGATAATACGATATCATGTAAATAATTTACCTACTTTGATCCTATCTTTGTGCCGATGTCCAGAAATTTCTATTACTTTTCGATTATATTTACTGCGCGACAAAAATCAAAGAAAGTTTCAATGGATAAAATAGTTTTTGTATAAGTTTTGCGCATGACGTCTTGTTTACAAGGATATTGTCGTAAATGAAGATGGGGTGGATGACGCCTGGGGGTGGAAGATCTTGTAAATGCTTATAATAAAACATTGGAAACCGTTTATTTTCATCAGGTGCATGGATAGAAAGAAAAACTTTGCAAGAAAAACTTTGAAAAACTTTTCAAACATTGCAGAGGTTGTCGTGCGTGAGGAGCACAAGCGTAACGCAGCTTTCCGGTTTTCACCTGAAATGCGTCAAGGTGGTTTTTTTCTTGTGAAGACTCAACAGTGCACGCTAGGCCGTCTTCACAATGATCCGGTTTTCCGGTTTTCCGGTTTCCCGGTTTCACGGTTGTCCGGTTTCCCGGTTTCACGGTTGACGTCTTCACAATCAAATCCGGTTTCCCGGTTTCCCGGTTTTCCGGTTTCCCGGTTCTAATTTCATGTCTTCACAATGACTCGGTTTCCCGGTTTTCCGGTTTCACGATTTTCAGTGTGGTGCGTGAGAAATCATGACCAATTTAACTATCAACGTTTATTACATACCTATGTATACTTATTGTTGTACGAGTGAGTAGTTCCAAAACAAGAATATAAAGAGCTAGACAAAAGCAAACCGCTTCACAAACAAGACTAAAAAGAGCCAGAGTGGAGGAAAGTAGTCTTAGAACAAGATCTAAGGAGCTTGACACGAGCAAAACTGTTTCACAAACCAGAATATAAAGAGCTAGACAAGCTCAAAATTGTTCCACAACATGAAATAGGAAGGTCGAAAACGTAGCATTCCCGTTTTATCAGGTCAAAAACGAGAAAAACGCAAAGTTGATCGTCTACACGTGCACGCTGCTTCACAACTTCGTCAGGCGTCTCGAGCCCACAGTTCGAAATCCCCATTTTCCAATGACGAGAAAGACATGGTCGGTACACTGGAGAAGGTCAAGGTCGCCGAAGGAAATCGCGCAGGCAAACAGGCGCTGCAGGTGACATTCAATATTCTGCCTCAAAATTGCACCCAGCTTCATCTTAGGCTGCCTTCACAATGCATGCGCGTTTGCGCATGCGCGTTTGCGCGTCACATTTTTTGACGCGCATTGGTGTTCACAATGCAAATTTCATGCGCAAACGCGCAGTGCGCATCTGTGTTCACAATGGACATGCGCGTTTGCGCATCAGATTAGAATAGCGTGTGCATTAAATTTGGAACAGTTGTTTTTTGCATTTTCATATTTGTACCGGGCTGGCATGCGTCCGGCGGGAGATTGAGCGCAACGTCTGTTGATGAGCATTTACCTTTGCTGTCCCATGATGTAATTTTTAAAAGGAAAACTTGAGATTGCGGAACATTTTTTGGCAACGAATGATAGAAAATACATAAAATTGCTGTCAAACAGAACAAAATTTGAACCCTCCACCCGATTCCATTGAAATTGTTCAAAGAAAAGCATACGAAAAAGAAACAAACACGACGTGTTGTGAAAAATACAATTTTCGACATTTTGTTTCCTGTGAAAGAATGACTTTTGAAATGAAACATAAACAATGGCTGAGTGATAAAACAACAAACGTAAAAGGATCGTAACAGGCGGTCATCCTGAGCCAAATGCATGCGTCTGATGCATCAAAACCGGATGAAAATTAGAACCGGTTCTAATTAACTTTTTCCGGTTTCCCGGCGCGAAATAATTAGGCCAAACCGGGAAACCGGGAAACCGGGTCATTGTGAAGACGTCAACCGTGAAACCGGGTAACCGGAAAACCGGAAAAGTGAAACCGGGAAACCGGATCATTGTGAAGACAACAACCGTGAAACCGGGAAACCGGGAAACCGGGTCATTGTGAAGACGGCCTAAAGATCGCAAAAAACAGTCACATAAACGTGGGCTGGTAAAGTGTAATAATCGGTGATGCATTTTCTACCGGTGGCAATATTGCTTCTAAGTGAAGGCCGCCAAAATCATTCGCATTTTTTCATAATTATTAGGGAACAACAACTTTTTTAACACTTGCTGGTTGATGAGCAACCCGTCTTGCTTAATTTACAAGGCACGATTTTGTGGGTACTGAGGGTGTGAACAAAACATCGATACTAAAGAATTGTGTCCAAGATTTGTAGATGCAGCACCAGTAAACGCGCAATAACAGCTAATAAATTGCTTTTCATTGCAAATTGCCTCGCCACGTTGCATCAACAAAACGTTTTAGGGTTTATACAAAAACTACTAAAAGTCAATTCGGGAACTTTTGGGTAATACCATAAAGCATCCTGCGCATGTATACTTGCGTAATGCCCACAAGCGAAACATACGTTAGGGAGTTGAAAACTTTTGTGATGTAAAACTTGATAATGCCGCGTGATCATTGAACTGGTCGAGCGGTACTCGCCGCATGCTTGTTAGTTGTCATACGTCAGACAACGCAAAAGATGGACCAGGCAACTTGACACAAAACTTTCTTTCACGCACGAGTTTGACAAATGAGACGTCATACACACTCATGAAGAAGTAATAATGCTCTTACATGTCACAAAACTTTGAACTGGGCGGGGTTGGATTGGGTAAAGTTCTAAAAACTCAATGTGCTCAATATTACCCTCGCAATGTGATTTGCCCCGAGTGTTGTTGATGATTATTGTGGGAGCATGGTGCAACTTTAGTGAGTGCGCGCTTTTTTAATGCTGCAGTGTGCACCCACGCCGCACGTGCACGCAACGCGTGGCTGCATTTTGTTGACATTATGAGCAGCTGTTTAGTGTCGAAACATGACCACTAATAATAGGGAGGGGGAGTACTAAATTTTTCAGCTGACCACTGAAGCAATCGAATCCTGGGTATCAGTCAAAAAGTGAATACTTTGCGATAATAAACTGCAATCGGCGTACCCGAAAAATCATAATGTCAACTGTCCCATGCTTGTTTGACCAAGTCCGCAGGTTATGACTTGTTGCACAACTTCGGGTCTCGAAATTATTGGTTGCGACGACATGTATATTTTTATCTCAGTAGTTCTTGTTTTGCCAGAAGTTTCTCAGGAAAAGCGAAAAAAAAACAAAAACGGCTAACTACATGTAATCAATGCTACATGCAAGCCATAAGTTGCATCAAAAGTTGCATTTGAAAATAGCCTGTAACCCATAAAAACAAAGTGCTTGTTCATTGATCCTGACCAGATCAAAAAAGCCATAACTATTGAAAATAAAAAAAACATCATCAGAATTTGTTCTGCTGTTGATTTTTGCGCGCAGAAACTATCGTGGAATGTTAAAATAAACTTTCTATGGAATTACAATTTTTCAAAAAAAGTCATTAAAATTCGCGTATAGGTCGATATGTGAGTGGGGGTGTTATGCCAGCAGTTGCGATTGCGTAACACAGTGCGGATAAGGCTCATTTTAATCGACTAATTTCAGATCAAAATATTCACTCCAGACACTATGTACTGCATGTCTGTGGCAAGTTACTTTCAATGCGTTAGTCGTGTGTACCCTTGCAATCATTGATACTGCCGGGGGATGTTTTTTCATTGCGTCATGAGCGCAAAACTTCGATCGTGAACCAACTACCACTTCTTCCGACTTGATTTGGAACTTTTCAGGGCAGAATATTGTGATAACTTGAAAAAAGTAGATTATACTGTTATTGCACCAATCAGGTCCGGCAACTGGTTCCTTCTGGTTCCTGGGAACCTTTCATCAAAGCTTTGCGTGTTCATGGACTCTTGTCTGGTTTTGTGAAAAAAACGTGCGGTCCAATTATGTATACCAGTAATTGCGTTGATTGAGATACAACATTATGTGCCTATACCTAGTATCTTTTTCAGATACTTTTGATTTCAATGCACGCGAAGCGAAAGTGCCATTGTAATGGACGCACTGACTGACACCAACAGAGCGAGCACGTTTCTGGTCTTCATATTAAGGGCAGGGGATGCTTTGCTCCCAATCATTCACAGAAGATACCTGTACATATGTACACGGGAGAGGAAAATGCAGCCGAAAATCAATGTTGTCAATACTGACCAATGTCACTCCTTGACGCACGAGCGGTGCATCAGGCCATCTTCAGTGTCATGCCAATTGGTTATGTGATCAAGGCAGAAGGTGATATCAATACCTAATTGTGCAACCTCTTTTCCTAATCGATATCCAGGAATGACATAGATGCTCGACAAACAGGTTTCGTATGCGGTGCCTACAGTGGCCTAATGTGTTCCGCTCACTTCCAACGTCACCTGTCAGACTTGACACAACTTTTTAATCAGGTTGATCACCAAGCGAAGCCCTCACGTGTCTTTACGGCACGTTTTGCTTCGAAACTCGAAACCTGTGCGGGACACATGCGTGGTTCATGTCAGATCACAACAAGTTTTTATAGGTCAAATATCTTGTTCTCAGATTGTTTACACGAACCCTATAGCTAGTCAGGCGCACACGGTCTGATGAGCTCTCAGTCTGTCATCAGCTCCGGTACCGTGTAACCTCTCAACGAGCTTGGGTGATTACTTATTGTTCGAAACAGGCTTCTCCGCAAATGAATCATGTTCTGGGGTGCCTGACTAAAAATTAAATTTAACAACTCGGAATACTGGGCACCCGAGTTTTGTTTTCCAGATAAAGCCACTGCACTGCGGTTCCATTCAGAAAAGGGGGAAAATTGGTTTTGTTTCAAAAATTTTGGTCAAATAAATCCCTCGGGATTCGGAATCCGGAATAAATTCGGAACAGGTTGTTACTTTACTTGTGAGAGAGAGGCCAATGTCATCGAATGTCATATGGTCGCATGGGGCATTTTTATTCATATCTAACCTATGTATGAACGGTTTTTGAGGTCAAAAGTAAGAAATTGACTATTTTAGAACGACCTATGTAAAAAATTCGACAATCATTGAGGCGCTTGCGCTTTGGACAATACATTTTTACCCCAAACAAGGAACGTTTTCGATAGCCTTTGGAGGCTCTATTTGGGGTGAGTGTTGTAAATGGAAACCCCAATTTTGTATTGATACCGTATTGTAATTCGTATTCGTCGCTTGTTCAATTCCCATTCTGACTGATATTATAAACCCTGGTTACAAGGAATCTGTCGGAATTATGAGAGAACCATTGCCACGCGTTGTTCTCACAAACCATTCTCACCGTGGCCGTGGGCTGCGGGGAGCGTCAGTCACAGACAGCATATATATGCCCAATGTATGTGTAACTCACGTGCAAAGTTGTTTGGACTTACGCCCAGGCATACGCTCAGTTATGCAGATATAGCGTGCTGTTAATGTATCAGTTAATTCAATGAACAACAGTGATGAAGAAAGCGGGTTCCCGTGATCATGATGAGTGTGTTTTGAGCGTATGGTACCCTCTGTGACCAGCAGACCCTCCCACCGCACACCCACCCACAAACTTCGGCTACACTAGGTTCAAAACAGATAAATTAAGTCGCAAACGTTGAAAAAAGTCAGTCGTGGTGAGTTGTTGGAGCCATATCACACCCACAAGAGTGATATTTCACGGTTCGCCTGTGACTTTAGTCGCTTTTAGAAGGAGTCCAACTGTAATGCGGTATTGTTGCAAAGTAAGCAGCGCCGGCGGCCAACTCAGAACGATAGTGTGCTGCATACTCACATTCTTTTCGTGTCGCTCCAGGCCACCAGGAAAAATAAAAAAAGCAAGGATTACACTACAAGTAATCATGACACGGAACTTTTCTGTATACAAAACGTATATCAATGTTTGAACGACCCCATTTCCTATGCCTGGCATGGTATTACATTACAGTACCGGGTGCAATTCTGGGCTGAAGTCGCGTGCACGCGAAATTTTACACGTGCGCTGGCGTGCGCTGCCTATGTTTTAGTACCAGGAAGTCGTGCGTGCACGCGACTTCAACTTTCAGCCTAGAATTGCACCCGGAACTGTATTTGTTTCGAGAATATAGGCGGAACTGGAGCAATGAATAGCGCCGGGGCAGTGACATTATCTTTTAGAATGATCAATTTCCATGATTGGTTGGAGAATAACCGAAACTGATTGCCCAAAAGGTTCCATCATTACCGAATGCTTCCGCGTGTGTGCCTGCACATCGCATACTCACCCAAACTAAAGCTTTTACATACATAGGACCTGTTGACTGCAGCCGTTCTCACGCAAGTGACAGTCACATTTGAATGTTGCAGCAGTTCACCTAATGCAAGCCAATGATCGGCTGTCATGTTGGTCGAAATTTGTGCTCCTAAACAGACAAATGATGTCAAGTCCATGCTTAACGACTGGACCTTCAACAACCATTTTTTCCCAGCAGCGAATGACTACTTATACTAAAGAACCTGCTACTATGTACATAGCAGGCCAACCTAAGCCACAAATTTCCAGGTGATGATCCAAATCGGCCAATAAATCACAAAGGTCGTGTGGACTTCAAATAAAAAAACACCAAAAATGCATCGATTATTGTGTGTGTTGTGCGTGTTTGCCGCGTCCATCGTGCTGCTGAGCGAGGCACGACCCAAAATGTCAATGTACGTCAAAGGCACGCCTCAGTTGGCCAACTTCATCCACCGCGTACATTCGTTTTGTGAGTTTATTCTTTTGGCGCCTTGTTTGATTTATTTGTTTAAATTTGCTTTGTTTCCATAGACATGTGGTGCACCAGGCTATCGTCAGTGCGAATGCACCTGGTGAATACAACTGAACAACAAATTCAATAGTATTTTTTTAAACTTATACCGTACTTCAATATGACACAAACAACTGCATTTGCAGATCCCACCGACGACCAGTTGTTCGCTGGCGGCTTTCCATCCAACGCCAACCAAGCGGATATCGTGGACGCTCAGCTGAATAATCATGAATTTCTGAATAAAGTCTGGGATGACACCATGGGATAATTTCATTAGAATGATGAGTGACAGTTTAGACGCATTTTCAGTTCAGACAATGCAATTTTGTGAGTGAAAGTCAGTGCTTTCTGCACAACTGTACATCAATTGCGAGTTGATTTTGTGGCACACATTACCCGATTATTGTTGGTGGATGATGGTATAGATCCAGGTTGTGAGTGCGTGGTTCGTTCTGTACCGCAGTTCAGTCAAACTTTATATCGTATGCACGAAATCCACGCATGGCATGTATCCATCAAAATTTTTATTGGTACTTAAGTGCTGCATTACTCAGGTTGTCAATATTGTAGCTTGTAGTGTTTCGATGGCTTCATTCACACCGAGTTGTTTATTACGTGTCGTCATTGGCACACACGCGTTTATGACCCGTGCTTACCAACACCTACCTGAGCGAATGTCTGCGGTTGGTTTTCACCCAATAATGGGTACTGTTGACCTTAGGTGGCAGGCAGAGTTTGATCAGATAACCTAAGCTCAGCTCACGATAGAAACGAAATCTAAAGCCCATAACCACGCAAGAAGTCTAGAGAAATGTCTTGATTACCGCGGTGATCATGCACCTCAGCAGACTAGTACCCGACAATAAAATTACTAGGTACCAGCCATAGAAAGGTGTCACTTTACACACACCTTCACCCATACAACAGATATACCCTAATGGGTCCAGTCCAGCCAGACAAGCCACGGGAGTGGGATGGCCCTCGGTGTACAATGAAACAACAATAAATCCTGGACGTCTGACAGTAAGATTTCCATCATAAAACGTCACAAAAGGTGGCACAAGATGTTTATTCTCACTTTCGATTTGACCCACAATGACGCCAGATGCAATGCAATGCAGATGTCTTTTAAGAATGCTGTGAAACATAAAGCTACCAGTTGAGCTTCAAAAGGACGAGAAAAATCGGAACACTGCAAGCGTTGAGCAAAAGCTGGCCAATGTGACGTGACCTGAACTCCGAATCAATATCAAGTTTACCTTCTGGTTTTTTATCTTTTTTGTTTGACTATGTAATTTTTACCTGAAGAATTTCACTTGCATTCGTGTTGTGTACTTGGCAGCCGTTCAGGTTCATGCAACCAAGCCAGAGCCACATGAGCACGACAAATGTCAGGTACAAACCAGCTGGTCCTTCGTGACAGTGATATGAAGGTTACTGTGGTCACCACGCGACTTTAGCACAAGCACATCAACGATATCAATATGGTACCATAAAAATAAAACTAACGACAAAAACGCGTGAAATGATGACACGGCAAATGGGCGCAGCGGGAAAGGAAGGGGACGAAAAAGACGCACCTGCGCGTGCGTGTGAAAACCACAAAACTGCACAATCTGATTTGAGGTGCCAAAGATCACAGCAATATTTCGTTACAGTCATTTGTAGGTTTGATGCGAGCAAACGGAGGTACCCAGGATTCCTGATGACCAAAACCACGTTAGCGCCAGGCCCGTGAGAAACGTGCGGACTGAACCGTACCTTTTACAAAAAGACCTGCTTGCGGTACGGGTGGTTCATACCCACGCTGATAACTGGAATTTTTGGCGGTGTTTTCTTCAGTTTATTTCAATTTACTGTCAAATTGTTATTTTTTCAATATTGTACACACATGTGGCTGTTATTGGGCCAGAATCGCCGCCTCGAGAGGCCCCGCCCCGCCTCGTCTGTCCGTTTTTCTCACTTTTATTATTTTATATTTGTTGATTTCTTGGTCACCGTGATTTTGCTGACTCTTTTTGGAAACCTGTCAACGTTTCCGTTTTTTTCATATGCCGGTACTGAATCCCTGAGTTACATATGTATGTAGGTATAGGTAGATACATTTGTGTGCTTTTGGAACTTTTTCATAACGATGGGCTCAAATCATGAGTGACATCGGATAGGATCGGTTTTGCACCGGACAATCTAAACTTAGCGGTGAACACCGCGCAGCATTATCTTGTGTCGATCGCAAATAAATATATATGTACAAACGTCCCGCCACCATAAGACCCCGTCCGTCTTCAATTTCAGAACAGAGCTCAGTAATTTTGCACAGTAATTTTGTCCGTACCCGCGTCGTGTCGGACGTGCATCAATTGGTCATTCACCGGGGCTTGGTCGAACCGGGCATATAAAGTTCAGGTTTGTGAGACACCACGACGAGAACGTGAAATAACGTAAAGGCGAAACTACACCAACACGAGCCCGATTTCGAAGGTGGCGTGTATTCAAAACGAATAGAAAGAGAAAATAATCATGCTCCACTTTGTATTCTTCAACGTGTAACATTTCCCAAGCACGTCAAGATGCTTCACTATTCTGCCAGCTGCGAAATCGGGCTCGTGTTGGCGTAGTTTGCCTATGTATGTATAACCATTGTATGTGTACGTCTTGTGGTGTGGGTTTGGATGTGCGTCGACTCAAAGTAGGATTTGAAGGTGGCGGGCACCACAAGGCCAGTACGTTGTCAAGTGGTCAACGCACAGATCTCCGAGTGAGCAACATTCGTAGTCGCAGGATCTTTAGGGTCAACCGCGACATGTTTTTTTGCCCAAAAACTCCTATACTTACTCGGAGATATGGACAGTATCTACCTAAATACAGGTATACTGTTCATTTTCTGATAACCGCAGCGAACAAAACACCTTTGATGCATATTGCAGGATCATCATGTCGTGCGAGTATTGTGGCGGCGAACTGCCGTGCTTAAGGTGCATGCAGCCGCGTCAACCCGGCAAGAAAAAACGAAAATAACCGGGATGGACTGGCTTTTGAACGTAAGTTTCCATTCAGGGTCATGTTGGCTGATTGATTGATGGTCAACCCGCATAGTCACATTGAATGAGCGCGAGAAAAAAACATGGCATTAGCGGGTGAGCTGACGACGTTAGTTGACGATCTGAGTTGATGAGTTGAATATGTTTCGTGTTTTTGGTTTGGTGTGTTTTTGAGCTCACGTGGCCATGTGGTGCACTTGTCTGACGATGACCTGGCGCACCGCCAAAAACAAATCGAATGGGTCGACCGGCAATATGCTGATGCACAATTCACCGCGGTGTTAACACCTCATGGGTACATAATGCACATACTGCATATGTATGTATGCTGTAGCTACATGTACCTAGCTACACTGCACCTGTGCAATACTGTACTACAGTACCAGCTGCAACTCTGGGTGAGGTCTGCATGTATTATACGCGTGCAGCACGCGTGCGTATAGTCTAGCCACGAGCTCATGAGACAAATTTTTTTAATGCTTGCTTGGCCAGATTCAAAAATGCTCCGGTTACACGTGTTTTTCGCAAGCAAGAGAAAGAGATTGGGCCGAGAGAGATGATGACAAGTTCCAGCTGGCTGACCTCAATTTGTTGCTTGCTTACGCGAACAGCAACGTTGTTCAGCACACAAATGTTTTGGGAGTCAAAAGGGAATTTACGCACCGAGGCGGAGAGCGTGTATTTACCAAATACGTGCGTTTCTCTTCCTTTCGTTTCCAAAACACGTGGAACCGGAACATTATTGGACCCGCACAAGCCAACTTAAAACAAGCGTCTCATGAGCTCGTGGTTGGACTAGTCCAGCCATGAGCTCATGAGACGAATCTTTTTATAGCTTGCTTGGCCAGATTAAAAAATGCGCCGGTTACACGGGTTTTCGCAAACAAAAGAAAGAGATTGGGCCGAGAGAGATGATGGCAAGTTCCAGCTGGCTGACCTCAATGGGTGGCATTTTCGAAACGGTGTAAAGCTCAGTCGGGGGTAAAGGTCGGTGTAAGCTCAGTCGGTGTCAGCTCGGTGTAAACATGAAACATTCCACGTTAACAGCAGGCAATGTTTGATGTTTACACCGAGCTGACACCGACCGAGCTTTCGATTCAGCTGACACCGACCTTTACACCCAACTCACCTTTACACCGTTTCGAAAATATCACCCAATGTGTTGCGTGCTTACGCGAACAGCAAGGTCGTTCAACACACAAATGTTTTGGGGAGTCAAAAGTGAATTTACGCACCAAGGTGGAGAGCGTGTTTTTAAAAAAAAAACATGCGTTTCTCTTTCTTTCATTTCCGAAATACGTGGAACCGGAACATTATTGGATCCGTACAAGTCAACTTCAAAATACCATAAGTCGTCTCATGAGTTCGTGGTTGGACTATACGCACGCGTGCTGCACGCGTAAAGGACCACGAGTTGCAGTTGGTACTGTAGATGAGTGGAATACCCTTCGTGCAGTTTCAGCATTCATCCATCCACGGTTAACCTGTGATCGATCGCGCACAGCATTGTAATATGGATTGCCATGTACATAAACGACCAAAGTTCTAGGTTCTACCAAAGACCAATGGTTCTATGATTGGGTGGAATTCACAAAACAAAGTCAAGATCACCGTCAAGTTCAAAGTCAAAGTTCATCGGGTGATATTTTCGAAACGGTGTAAAGCTCAGTTGGGTGTAAAGGTCGGTGTAAGCTCGGTCGGAAGCTCAGTTGATGTAAGCTCGGTGTAAACATGAAACATTCCACGTTAACAGCAGGCAATGTTTCATGTTTACACCGACCTGACACCGACCGAGCTTTCGACTGAGCTTACACCGACCTTTACACCCAACTCACCTTTACACCGTTTCGAAAATATTACCCATCAATGTCACGTGTAAAATGACGGTGAACTTTCACGAGTTCACCGTCAACTTCAAAGTCAAGCTGAACGTTTCTCTCGCACTGGCACACAACAATGTTTCACTGAAAGACAGTGCTGTGCTGCACAGCTGCAGTGTGTCACAGCACAGCCCGTGCTAATTATAGCGTTGTGAAGAGCCTAGTTTGGTTGGCCGACAGTTTTTTCCATTCCCATTGCAAGCCTGACGTTGAACATCACTTTAAAGGGGAAATTGCACATTCCTAATCGCCTTTCAAGTTTTACAAGTGTTTAGACAGCAATGTGGGCATCACAAGTATCAAATATATTGGTACAAACTCTCAAACATGTACCCAGGAGATTCCGTTTAAGGCAAGCCACTGGGAACAAAATTCGGCGCGGACCGGCCGAATTTCTACCTGCGCATTCAGGCAAATTGCCTGATCAAAAAGCTGTCAAGGCGACAGAATGTTTCGCACGATTCTTGAAACTCACTAACTATAGAATTTCGCTTTTCTTTATATTTCGAATTTCGACGAATTGTTCCAGCGTGACAAGCAGAGCATGAAACATTTAGCAGACACGCTGGAACAATTCGTCGAAATTCGAAATATAAAGAAAAGCGAAATTCTATAGTTAGTGAGTTTCAAGAATCGTGCGAAACATTCTGTCGCCTTGACAGCTTTTTGATCAGGCAATTTGCCTGAATGCGCAGGTAGAAAATCGGCCGGTCCGCGCCGAATTTTCTTCCCGATTGTTCCCTTTAAACTGCTTCTCCTGGATACATGTTTGAGAGTTTGTACCAAGTGATTTGACTTTCATGATGCCCACACGACTGTCTAAACACTTGTAGAGTTTGAAAGGCGATTAGGAATGTGCAATTTCCCCTTTAAGCTTGACGGTGAACTTGACGGTGAAATCGTTGTTCACCGTCATTTTGCACGTGACGTTGAGCTTGACGGTGAACTTGACTTTGTTTTGTGAATTCCACCCATTGTCTATTCTGGTTTTGGACTCTCGGCGGAGAATTCCGAAATAAAGCCCTAAAGGAATAAGCTGCCTCGATTGACGCATGTGCCTATTCTCATTCACACGGGCTTTTTGGGATATTCTCCACAAATTTATATATTGGCTCGAATTTTGGGGACGCAGTCGTACTTCTCCGCGCTCTGGTAGAATCGTATAACTGCTTCGCGATTCTGCTTCACCTGACTGGATTGTGATCAGTTCCAAAAGCAACCATTTTGATGTTTTTTCAAAAAGAATTGTTCCAAACTACTTTGTTTGTATGATTTGGTAAATTTTGCAACAATCTACACTGGTACAAACCTCAGTTTCTCTTCAAATTTTTATCTGTATGATGAAGCAAATCGTACTGTGCCGAGCTTGTTCGGGGCGCTGGTCGCTTCATTGTTTTTTACCTTTGAAACTGGCAAGTTTAAGTTTGAGTGTGAAATTTGTTATTTGAATCAATGTTGTACGTACATGTACAAATTGCATACCTATGTATGTAGCACTTCGGTCTTTTTTAGAAGTATTGCAAACAATTTTTTCGCAGTTTCGTGACACATTGAGCTTACCTACACATCACTTATTGGTCGTATTATTGTTCACTGAATCATATTGGTGCTTAAGAGTGTTCACTAATGTTATGCACTAGCACCTTACAGTATCCCACAATGTCATATGTGGACATATAAAGCCAAATTTTCCATTCCGTGCATTTATTTTGTTGTTTGCTATCTTGTTGATTTGGTTGTTAGCCAGCTGAATAATAAACTGGCGGCAAAATGTGAAACAGACATGGGAGTCGATCTGGGTGGTCCTGTTTGTTTGTCAGGTGAAAAACAGAACTCGTGTTTTGGAATAAAATGGCGGACCGATAAGCGTCTCATGGTTGTGACGTTCATACAGTTACAGTAACCCACTCAACGCTTGCCCACTTCAACAAAAATTGAGAAAGTGCACAATCTTCCAACATTCTACTGTCCTAGAAGTTCCTGAACATTTATTAAGCAGAATATGAAATTCAAGGAATAGTTACGAGAATCATCATGTTGGACCGTTATCTGAAGAAAATAAACGGGGCCAGCTCAGCGGTTCTTGCAGTGTTCCCATCAGTATGTACACATAGTAATTGGGTACTGCATGCACTGCATAACTGTAACATTGCAGTACCGCAGTACTTGAGCACATTATGCAAAATCATCGTGAAAAGCTGTCCCTAACACCAAGGCTTATGCACTACCGGGACTCAAAAACCGGCATCTGGACCATCTAGCGGATAAAAAATTATAATTTTTTGAACATCGTGCCAAGAAAAATCCAAAACACTGTAAGTCCAAACCAACAAGCAATATTTTCCCACAATTGTTATCACGATGTGGGCAATTACGTATACTTGACAGTTATCATCATTCCATATTGTGGTATAGTGTGTCCCGCAGCATGATCATAATGCTTGAATGCACCCTGAAAAAACGACGCGTCAGGAAAATAATTTTTGATTTTTTGAAAAAAGTCAACCAAAAACCTAATGTGGGTTAGGTATAGTGTGGCCTTTGAAAGCAGTACCGAAGAAAGGATTACCTTACGAAGCAGAAGGTCGGCTTCTTGGTGCGACAGAAATCATGGAACATGTTTTTCTGCGTTTCGGTGAACTGCGGTTTGGTGCAAACAAATTATATGGACATAAAAATTATGATGGTCACAAACGCATGACTTCAAATCAAGCCTTGACAATTGCATTGAAAAACTGTTGTGACTGCTGATAGTACCATCGTCAATAACATAGGGAAGGCCACCATGGTCACTGAGTGAGACCCCATGCTATGGGATGCAGCAACAAATCTGACGCGAGTTCATAAAATGAATGGCCACACTACAGTATGTATTGGTGACCCCCGACCGACACTTTCATAACATTACATAGTTGAGGCTGTCAGCAGCAGCACTACTGTGAGCCATGCTTGGGATACGGTAACAAATCTGATGAACTGATGTTGAGTTCATCAAATGAACTGCAAGGTACGGCTCCGCCCGCTGCTTATATGTGTTGGTAACGTTACGCGGGTTGTGTGATTTGGGTACAAAAGGTCGATTGAGTGCAGTATACGGTACAAGGAACAACATGAGAGCTTGGTGACCCAGACAAGCAGCCTGTTTAACATTTGTTTTTATCAAACAAGTTTTAAAAGCTGTTTTCTGCAAAGTTCCAACAAGTTATTGGTATAGGCTACACGATCATGGACAGTTTGAGAACATGCAAATTTCAGGAAAATTTTTTTTAACATCGACTCATTTTCACCTGACAAATTAATCGATCCCTCGATCGCTGAATCGTAAGTGGCACAGTTTTCGTTGTCAGTCTTGCCTTTCCATTCCCAAGTGTAGACTGTTAGCCCGCATGCACAATAGGTTACAGGTGAGCCCCAAACATGTGCAGTTGAGAACGTGATCTTCGGCAATATAACCCCCAAATGGCCCAATGTGCAAAACTTGAACCTGAGTGGTTTAGGTTACAGTACCGCAACTGTTCATACAGTACCGAACATCTGAAGTGGTGGTTAGCACCGAACCATCGTTTCAGATGTGCACGCATTTAGGGCACGTGATGCTTCACTGTTCGTATAAATCGCCAATTAATTAGCAGATGTCCGAGCCCGACCGTTGTCCGGATTGCGGCGGCGAGCGTCCGTGCATCGCATGCGAACAGGAGAAGGCGAGGGAGAGGGAGAGGGAGAGGCAGGGTCGGGATAGTTGAATGAAGGTCCGTTATTTTGGGTTGTTGGCTTACTTGGTAATGTGATGAAGCTCAACATGAATCTTAGTAACTGTACGTATGCTATAGCTAGGGTGCATTGAGCCATTTGTCAGTTGAGGGGCACTTTTCGCAACATGGACCACGACGGTGACATGTGATCCTTCTCCGTTTTGACCGACCTTCGCAGACCGGCGGTGTATACCGAGCCCTGGTACTAAAGGCACTGGCTCGTCATCAAAGGTGCCATCTCAAAATAAGCCAAAAACTAAGAATGCCAGGGCAGAGGACAAACTAGCATTACTGATTTTGCAGCACGCAACAGTGACCGAGATCG
The DNA here is from genome assembly GCA_030248065.1 of Rhynchonema sp. JSB1_4. NCBI lineage: Eukaryota > Metazoa > Nematoda > Chromadorea > Monhysterida > Xyalidae > Rhynchonema > Rhynchonema sp. JSB1_4. Next base: position 19,881 of record JASAMV010005986.1, read on the forward strand.
ACACCAAATTAATGGACGTCAACATTACCCTTCGCCCACTTTATGTTTAACCAACTGCAGCTTTAATTCCGCGATGTTCATAAATTTATTGACTGATGTAGTCAGCCATTTTGCGACTCTTTTATTCGTTTTTTTCATTAAAAAGGAGTTCAGATCAACCTTCTGACCATTTACGGTTTTTTCGTTTGTGTGTTATCCAGGTGCTTTTATGCAATCACGAGCTTTAGTGATCTGAAATATATTTGTGATTTAGGGACCTAATAATAATATGGCATGTAAATTTAGTGGTACTGTATCATTAAGAGGTGCCTTTGCGCATTATGGGCTTCAATAGTTTTTGCAAATCACGCACTTTAGACTTCTGTCAAAAAGAGCTTTATTTCCTTTGCTGTACGAGTTTGATTGATCAAGATTACTGAACGATTTTGATTATACCCACACCCATCAACAAGTGTTTCGCATCATTGGTTTGAATGAAGTCATGTATCTGAACGCCTTCAACGATTTCCGTTCGATAGTTGAACGCATTGTGCAGCGCGGCAGTTACATTACAGTATATACGTATGTAAGTAACACTACGCCAACACGAGCCCGATTTAGGAGGTGGCTGATTAGTGAAACAATCATAGGTATGTACGAGGCTGCTGATTTGGGAAATGTTACACGTTGTAATATACAACGTCGGGCATGAGGATTTTCTCTTTCTATTCGTTTTGTAACCACACAACGTGCTCGTGTTGGTGTAGTTAGCCTTTTAGTATACCTTGCAAAACAAACACTGGTTACAAAACAACAATGCTCATTTAAATGCACATGCAACTTGAAAAATTTCAGAGATGTCATCAAAGTAAGCACACCAACATTTCGCACCTACGATTCTATCAAATCCCCCAACCAACAGTGAATTGTGTAATTTCAGTGCTGTTATTCCTGATATTCAGCCATGGTCGTACCAGTTCGGTCTGGTCGGGGTGGGTGGGCACAGACACAGACACTGACTCGCTCGACAACAGTGACTGAATGGAGGCATTACTTTGGCTACTCGGTTAACCGGCTACTCTGAGTTCTTCTCCGAATTCCGTTAGAGCTTTGCACCTTTTAACTTTTAAAAAAACAACACTGTTTCCCTCAGAAATGCCTGTTATAATGTAATACACCACAAATCGCACACCCAGACACACTGTCGCATTGATGACAACCAGGTCGACGTGTGAGGTCCTGTCTCCTGCTCGTCTCCCAGTCTCTGTGTGTGGTGACATTATAAAGCATAAAAAACATTTATTTTTTGCCTTCTCTTTTCGACAATGACCTTGATGATATTACATGGCTAATTCTTCACATTTTCTTGATAAAATCAGTCCAAGTCGTGCATCTAGAAGGTTTGCGAGAGACGCGCACCGCGACTCCAAGTGGGTGGTCACGTCACGGTGGCACGGCCCTGTGTGTCTAGTCACACTACTACTGGCCGCAAACCAACCCTGCTGCATAGTACTTTAGTTGCTGCTTTAGTTACGCTAGAGCTTGCACCTTGGTTGACTGGCTGGCTGACTGGCTATGGTAAGCTTCATTCAGGTGGCGCGCTTTAGGTCGTAAGGAATAGATCTGTGATTTCCAATAATTACGAGAATGAAATTAAGGTTAGAGTTTGTTGATCAGAGGCTTTCCGATTGAAGTTGGCATATTCAGCTTTTTTTGCCAACCGCGTTCTGATTTTCAAAGTCACAAGCTGCGTGTTCACGCCAGCAGCAGTTGTTGCAAAACAAAATCGAAACTTTCGTGTCGCATTTTCAGATCTGTAATTGATTGGGTAAACCACCATGATTAATCGATCGAAGATTGGCATTGGTATTGTTCTTTGGCCAGAGCCTATTCAAGGTGAGTCGGTCGGGACTGCAGGGACCTTCGAAGCAGTGTCCGATTTGCAGTTGCAAAAAGGTGCCTTTCTCAACCAGTCCAGTTCCCTTGCACAGCATGGCAACACATCACTGACGATGACCTGGCGCACCGCTCATTCAGAGACCATATTCGTAGAGTTGAACAGCCTCATTTTCGTTATCATGCCCATCGGGCCTGCCCTTGATAGGAACACACGTCATCAACAAAGTGTCAGTGGCCCGCAAGTCCATGAACGGTGGATGCTTGACCATGGCTGGAGTTGCACTTACACACTCAGTGATCACTGGCCACACAACCAGCTGGTTGATGTTTCAGATGTCTAATCCATCCGGTGATCGACCGCCCGCTGACAGTAATCGCGAAGCAGCCGTGTGTGCCACTTGTGGACAAGCACTGCCTTGTATTGCCTGTCAACAGGTTAAGGGGGGTCTTACGTCGGAAGCAGACCTGCGCTGCCTGTGAATAGATGGGGGAACAAGGTCGGAACGTAGATTTAGGTAAAACTAGCCAGATGGGGCCAATTTTGGTCCGAGGTACGAATCCAATGTCCCTTCGGTCACGCGACTTTTCTGTTGGGGTAATCTCACCGATTTTGCTCGAAATTACAGCGGATTGTTTGGGTGTAAACCAGAATATTTCGGATTGTTTTGCAGATCACATTAACAAAGCAGCAGTTGTATGGGCATTAGTTAAAGATGATGTGCAAAAATTAACCCGGAATTCAGATTAAGCACCCATTAAACCGGATACCAGGAAAATCGGCGGGATATCGTCCAATGGGCCATAACCCCTTCGCATTTCAAATCCTCTTCAAACTTCGCACGTATTTACACGCTGCAAAAGTAAAAACACCGGGAGTCTCACGTTTAGCGTGCGAACAGGTCAGGAACAAAACCCGCCGCTGACCTGCGCATTCAGGCAAGTCACTACAGGATTCAGCTTTTCCTTTTATTTCGTTGAAATTCGAAATACGGTAAAAGAGCGAAATTCATGTTAATGAGCTGCAGCTATCATGCGAAACATCCGATCGCCTTGGCACCTTTTTGATCGGGCAGTTGGCCTGAAAGCGCAGGTATAAATTGGGCTGGCCCGCGGCTGGTTTTGTTCATGGATGTTCCTCTTGAAATGCATCTCCTGGTCGTATGTTGCATTGGGTGATTGGCATGTGTGGCTTTTATGCTGCCCAGGCCAGTGTTTATACGCGTGCAAGGCCCGAACCGAAGGGGATTTGAAATGCGAAAGGTCGCCCTTTTTAAGCACTATCAAAACGTCACGTGACAGAATGGACACTGACTAGGATTCTTGGACAGGACCAAAGTTCATACCTATCTTACCCTGGTCCCCCTGATGGGAACTTATGCACCCTGTTGACTGGAAGTCTGCTAGCCAGCGCAACGTGTGGCGCTGTGGCGTGCAAAGCAATGCGTGTCTACACAGTTGCATTGGTATATATGTATGTAAGTGCAACTTTGAGCCGCAACCAGACCCTCGTTCCCGCAGCTCAGTTTGTAGATCAGTTTGTGCCTGGGAGGTAGGAGGTTCAAGTCCTTCCGGAAGCATACGTTTGGTGCGGCGGTTCAAAGTTCACAACAGTCATATCTGATGGTCTGATCGGAAATATAGGCTAATGGTTTTGTCGTCAAATCATCTCGTCAAAGAAAGTCGTCGAATACATGAGCCCCACATGAGCGCGAAAACTAATACATGTGTTCGACAACTTTATTTGGCGAGCGAGATGATTTGACCACATCACTATAAGCCGAAATATACCCCGGCATTCACAATCGGGTTTTGATTGAGTTCGCGCGGTGAAGGATGTGCTGCATACACCATCACGTGCACCATAGGTAGACATGGCCAGCTCACTGATGTTACAAACATTCATATATTGTATAAGGGATTGTAACGTGAGTTTTACAGAACCCATTGGTAACCACCGGGATTGTTTTTCGAAAATTTTTGGTTTTGATATGGCAGTCCCCGGTGGGCATGATGACGTAAACGGATCGATAAATTTTGTTTGTGTTTCATGCTGAAATTGCTGACAATAGGTGCACCAAGGCATCGTCAGTGCGAATGCACCCCTCGTTCGTTCAGTCCCCAAGTGCGGTCATGTGGTCATGAAACATCACTGCTTGATAACACAGTCCAATGCTCTTCTTTCAGGAGCAGGAACGCAAGCGACAAGAGGAGGAGGAACGCAGAAGACGGGAGGAGGAGGAAGCGAGGAGAGAACGGGACAGGGACAGAAACTGAACAGCTTTTCGTACGATTTGGGTCAAGCAAAGTTGGAAGGACTGGACACATTTTACGTCCGTCAATAATTAGCCCAGAGTTAAAAATGCTTCAGAGGCGAATAACTTGATTTTGAACCGTATTGTTGCCTGGGTCGGGCGTTTCACCCGATGCAGGCGGATCAACGGATAAGGCTCGCATGTTTTAGCATTGAACTGCTGAATTTGCTAGTTGCATAGACTGGGTGGAAGGCCCGGGCTTCATCATGGGTAAAGCGTCATCGCGTCCATATTGTTCTGTCATCCGCCTTGTTGCAAACTTTGATCGTTGTGATCATCTTGTTTGATTATCATTGATCCCCATTCACTGCCAAAGGTTCTATGCCGTGTTTGTGTCATAGATGACTTTCGTTTCGTATTATTTGAAATCTCACCGGTATTTGCGAAATACCTACTGTATACCTAGGCACATGCTGATTTTTATTGTTGAATCTTGAAAAGATCTAAAAACTTTTATTTTATGCACCGTTACTCTGAATTTGTATGTCACCTCGCATCTGATGCGATTAAAACGCTCATTTGATGATTACATAAGATGATTATTTGTTGTCGGGTATTCTGAATACTTTCAATTGTTACAATCGTTCTTATTTCGTTATGTACCATTTTTTGTCAGGTCAGATCTGCCAAGCAGGTCGAATTAATTTTATCGAATAAAAATAAACAATAGAGACAAAAACGGCGATATTTCCATAGCTTCAACAAAAATAAAAAGCACACATTTTCCAGCTACCATAATCAGCTGTTTCTCTCCGTAAACAACCCCGCAACACACAGGCATTGCATCTACACAATATAGACATAGCCAAACGCCGTGCCAGCCGTATGGGTGGCCGGAGACAGCAGACGCTTGGCTAGCTGCTCTGTGACAATGCTTTCACTGGGAGTTTTTGACTGTTTTGTCGCTAAATTCGGACGGTTTCGGAGGGATTTTCTTATGAAATTTTCAATTTGATCTCCATTTCTATCTTTTCATAGGAAATTCGAAAGACAGATTCACAAATCTCAGCTGAAACAGCCTCAAATGGTCACGAGCTACAGCAGTGCCCCACCGCAGCACAGCCATTGGCTCGTTTCAACGTGTGTGGTACACATGGCTGGCTGGACGTCTGTGCAGTGTACATGTACTACGTAGCGCTCTCGTATGATTCAGCCGCTTTTAGCTGACAACGCGAGGGAACGAACGAACAGCTTTCACACATCAGCAGAGTCGGTGCAGTTATGGCTCGGTGGAGTGTTCATTTTTGCCTGCTCAGTTTCTTGTTCCCGTTGATGAAGAGGAAACATGAAAGTTTGCTGGGTCAGTGCAGTTCTCTGCTTGTGGTGAAAATGTTGGATGAGATCAAAGCGAAATAAATTGCGGTAATCAGAAGAAGCAAGTATCGTTATTATTCGGAGCTTTACGCTCTTTCAACTAAACCATCCTGAAACCATAGAAACCAGCCCGCCCGCGAGCGGAGGAGCAGAGCCCCTGTTGTAGGTATGTATTTGTTCAGGAAAAAAGAAAGATATGAAACGCGCTGATGGAACGGCATCTAATCACACAAGTTACCAGCCACAGAAACAAATAATCAACAAAGCACAAAACGTGGTTTGGGGTGACGCTTGTGTTTACTGCAACGCACAAAAATGTGCGATATCGACGCGCCAACAACAACACAACCAAGTGACAAAACGGGTGCACACGTGAGCAGCCTGGCAGTCTGGTATAGTAAATTTCTAATTTCGTTGCCTCATGCATTTTACAGACGCGGGACCCCAAGAGGCGAACAAAACACACACACACCACGCACCACACACTGACAAACACACCGCCGCCCGCGCCGCTTGTCCCCCCCAACCCAAAAAAATATTATCAACATTGTAATTGAAACATTTTTAACGACGTTATGTAACTTTGCGATCGCAAAATCCGTAACAGCTGAAAAGAGAAAAAAATATAAAATACGGGTTACCATGGCCCGCGTTTCGTACGATGTGCAGCGCGCAGCTGTGCAGCCACAACGGATTGAACCGAAATCTGTATGGATTCGAAATTTACTGGCTTTCTGGTTTGTGAAGTCAGATTTTTCAGCAAAAGAACAAAAATATACAACTTTCTCTGGCTTAAATCATCAGGTTTTTCGGTCTTTGCAACAATTACGGCTACGTTGTGATGCTTAGTGCAGCACATGACATTCTGGAGGAACATCACCCGAAGGGAAACGGATCGGAAACAAAATTTGCGGCTGATTTGTCGAAAAACTCGACGAAACGCGAGTGCAACCCGATTTCCACTGGAGTGAGGGCGGTCTTGTTTCCTTGAATTCGTTGCAATACCAGTGACCTTATCCCTGATGTTTCAAGGCAGTGCTACTCGCTGATGTCCTTCCCACCCTGATTATCAAGATGTTGGCGCCGCTGTTCTTGCATCGCGTTCCGTACGGGTCTGTTAACTTTTCCATTCATGGTAATTTATCCGAAAAAAGCGGCTTTTTTTGTCAGAATCCGAATGATTGTGGTTGTTCTGAGCCAAATCGTAAGTTACATTGTGGTGGCCAGCTCGACCACGGTTGCCGTCAGTTTATTGGGTGAGATCTTTGTTGTTAAGAAAAAGAAATAAAACGAAAAAGCACCTTTTGTCCATTTTAGGCGTTGTGTTCGCCAGTATCGGCTGTGGTATTGGCGAAGTCACGTTTCTGAGTTTTGCCGCACATTTCGACAAGTTGGACCATCTTCTTTCATTCAAAATAACTTTTACTCTCAACGATCCACAAAACAGCGTTGATTTTGCAGAAACGTCCTGTCGACCTGGTCTTCAGGCACGGGAGGTGCGGGTGTCGGTGGCGCTCTCATTTATGCTGCCTTGACGGACAAAAGCTTGGCAAATCTGAGTCCGAGAGTCACGCTCTACATTCAGCTCTTTGTGCCGGTCATGTTTGCAGCATTGTTGGTTTCCAACGTGTTTTTGAATAAAGGTGCTTGTGTTATGGCACCTATATGTATGTGTACCGTATTTCAGCTATTGGCTTGTCATGGTGGCACCTCAAAGTGTCCACCAAGTTCGGTTGACCGAATGTGGCACGTACGTGGTGCCCGTGACGGATAAAACAGCACAGAACACTGGTAGTAGCTTTTTACTTCACAATTTGATCACCGTGCTTGGTTGCCTCCTGATTTTGCTCCCCCAACTTGCTTGCAGTATCAGATCAGCTGCCAAGCGGCTCGGACACCGACGAACGCGAATGCTTGCTACCTCAGCCCAGTGATGTTTCACAGCTGGATGAAAGTATAGATTGCTTGCGATGGCACTTGACAAATTTTTATCACCGATTCCAGCCAGATTCGGATTTGCAGATGTTTCAGAAGTCGACACCGCCACCACGAATCTCTCAGCGCGCGAAAAACTCCGTTTGATTCCTGTGAGTACACATTGCCAATTAGCCACACTTGATAAAGTTTATGAACACACAACGAACTTTTCAAATTTTCTCCCATTCTAGCCGCTGCTCAAGTTCATGATTCCGCTCAGTCTGGTCTATGTAGGCGAGTACTTTATCAATCAGGGATTGGTCTGTATTTTGTTTATGACATTTTTGTGAAAATGTGCACCCTTTGAACCGTCAACGTCTCGTTTCAGCACGAGTTGATCTATTTCAAAGGCATCTCATTGTCGATCGAGGCCCAATATCGTTGGTATCAAGTGCTCTACCAAATCGGTGTCCTGATATCCCGTTCTTCGGTGAATCTGGTGCACATTCCAAGCCGCTACCTGCCAGTGCTCACTGCTTTACAGGTGAGATGCGTGTGGACTGGAAGTCTGCTAGCCAGCGCAACGTGTAGCGTGTGGCGTGCAAAGCAGTGTGTGTCTGCACGGTTGCATGGATATAAGTGCAACTTTGAGCCGCAGCCAGACCGCGTTCCCGTAGCTCAGTTGGTAGAGCAACTGGCTGTCCAGGCCCGGTGGGTGGAAGGTCGGAGGTTCGAGTCCTTCCGGGAGCATACGTTTGGTGTGGCGGCTCAGAGTTCACAAGTGCACGCCACCGTGTCGACCTGGTCACAGACAGGCGGCGAATCAGAGCGTCAGATCAGTACCAAATGCCGGGCGTCAAATCAAAACAGATCTGATAACATCTTCCTGTTCCACTTTCGTGTGTGTTTGACTTCCACTAAAGGATGGCAAAACGCGTGTCTAACGCTCACTTACTGTAGTTATTTCGAGTGCTACATACATACCTATGTATGTATGTGTAGGTTGGTATTTTCGACCATCACACATTTCCAGCTGATTAACGTGGCGATATTCTTCACCGACGCGCTCTACTTCTACATTCCTTCGGTGTGGATAATTTTTATTCTGATTCTCTACGAAGGACTGCTGGGCGGCTCGGCTTACGTGAACACATTCTATCAAATTAGACAAGAGGTCAGGTTTTTCCCTTCTGTTCGATGCAATTTTTTACATAAATTTTTCCAAATTTCCCTTTTTTATCTCGCAGGTTGACGAGCGCTATGTCGAGTGGAGTCTGGGTTTTGCTTCGATGGGTGACAGTATGGGCGTGGTGGTGGCCGCGTTTAGTGCAATGCCTGCGCACAATTGGATTTGTGCACAACCGTTGTATAAGTGATATTTATATATAGTTTATTATCGCTATTACCTTCTCAATTTTTCCTCTCAGGCTCTGAATATGTGGGTTCCCACCAATGGCGTGGCTGGGGGTCCCCCCAATAAGGTACAGTAGGTAGGTTGCCGCCCCTCGCCTGGTACAGTAGGTAGGTTGCCGCCCCTCCCCTGGTACAGTAGGTAGGTTGCCGCCCCACATAACTTTTCACCCAAAACATTCATTTTTGGCTTAAAATTGCATAAAATTAGCATATTTGTCTGCAAATAGGCGAAAAATCGCGCGCTGCGCGCGAAATTAGTGTTTTAGGCCACATTTTCTTCAGTATTTAGACATAAAAAATTTCGGTTTCCAGATGACCCCCCCCCCCAAGTGGTACGACCCCCCTAGCTCGGCTGGTACAGTAGGTAGGTTGCCGCCCCGCATTTTGGGTGGTACAGTAGGTTACCGCCCCGCCTGGGTAGCTACACCACTGGTTCCCACTATTCATATGAAACTTTATCCCAATAAAACGTAATCCATCAGCACTACGGGGAAGCATCGTAGTTGGCACGAAAATAATTCTGTCATTCGGAAACCAATCCAACATTATATAAGGCTGCATAGTCGTTCAATCAGAAAACTTGATATTTTGTTACAATAAAGAACTCGAGGAAAATTTGCGCTACAGACCTTTGATACCAACTAAAATTTAATTTGTGCCGTGGCGCACAGGGTAACAGTTTTTAAAATGCCAAACTGTCAACGTTTCGTTCCAAAATTTATTGTTTGCCTCTTGCATATTCATATGGAGGGCGATTGATATATAAAATGGTATTAGCACTTTCTATTGGTGATGTTTATGCTCTTTTCTTTGCTTTTCTTTAGGTTTAGCCTGAGCCAAACCTCTATGATGGTTCATGTATACGTCACACATCATGTGTGCACAGCTGACACTCTGATCCTGGAAAGAACTCTCTTTCAAGTATGTATGTATTGCATTGCGACTTCTCCAACATCGAAGTGCTGAAACATAAAACAAAGGGCAAGCTCCATTTTTTCCATTCTACCTTCGAGACGGAGACGAAAACTTTGTCCAAAACGTGCATAATTCCTAAAGGTATAAGTTCGGGTAGTAATTTTAACTATGTAGGTATGAGGCATCAAAATAACAAAATTAAAATTGTTTACACGATTTGCAAGACCACACACAGCGAAAATAATCTCATAAACATTGGAAACTTTGGTGTCTGCGTGGGTGGAGTTATAATTAACCAGACGGCGCCATTTAGTCAGAAAAGCACCCTCACGTTGTGTTTTGCAATTAAAATGGTGGGGAGACTAATTTATCACTTCGACAAAACGGTTGGTTTCATCTTTATGACAGCGTTTTGTTGCTTTTTATCTTTGTTTCAATAGGAACATGCAGAAGTCACTAGGAAGCTTGTGGCGCGGTTCTTGAAGTATACGTCCATGATCACGTTGAAAAGGGATCCAAATTCCATAAAAGTGTCAATAAAATCTGAAATATTGATCCCGATCACAAAATATCAGTTCACCTCGATGCCTGTTTGGGTTACTGCACAGATACACTGGGTGCAAACGAACAAATGCGCAACAGTTTGTTTGTCATTTTTCGGAATTTACTATCTCTTCGCTATTTTCACTTCGTTCTTTTCCCACACGCCGTTCGCACGAGCAGCAATTGCAAGAAAATATACAGTTTCTATTTTTCTTAGTTGCACCGATTCCCATTGCTAAATTTGCATCCTTGTTAAAATGAACTTTTACAAAAAAATTATATTGATGTGTTTTATTAGAAGGAAACAGGTTTCCCTAATTAAATGATTAATTGATAGGTAAACAATTTTATAAGAGTTTCGAGGCAAAAACGTGTTGGGAGAGCTCTGGCCGAAGCCAATTCATAAATGACTCTCACTAGTCACTAACTGTTATTAACTGCGTGCATGCAACCTTTCAGAACAGCAGTTGGTGTATTGTTACACCTAAATAAAAAGAAATTCTAATGCCCAATAGGAACTGCATCAAATTTGAAAATTACCAAATGTTGCACAAAGCCATTGTCTTTCACCTGACTGTGGTGCTTTTGAAACTTGCCGTTCTTTCCCATTCGGACGAAACAGCAGAACGAAAAGTCAGATTTTTGGCAATTCGGGTTCCAAGCGAAAATGAACAGCAGGCGAAATGGGTGGCCGCTGATAACGGAATGGTTTTTGTGAAACAGGTTTGGATTTCAATTTACCTCGTTTCTTTAATCAGGTTCAGGTATTGTTATCGAAGATACTGAGAAGGCATCACCTACAGTATGTAGCGTCTGAGTGCACTGGATTGTTGTTGCCATATACATATCATTGTGAGTGTCGAATAACCGTCAGATGAGACACAAAAGCAATCAGAAATTCAAGAAACTAAAACTTTTTCGTTAAAATTTCATAGATTGGTCAGCTTGACGGCTATTATCTGCTGGAAGTGGACGCAAATGCGCCGCCACCCGATCGGAAGCAAATCTACAGCCAAATTCGGGCCGACCCTCGAGTCAGCTGGGCTGAGTGGCAAACACCCTACGAACCTCGCAAGACTCGATCGCCTCAGTCGCTCACTGGACGAGGATCGAGAGCGTTGGTCCTTCTTTGTTAGATGGCCATCATCGTTCGTTCGTTCCAATTGATATTAGTAGCGAGCAAGCGTTTTTGGTGTGGCAAAATGCTTGTATGAGTGCCGACAGAACAGCGGTGACAAAACTTTGGGGGTACATATGGGGAGTGACGTACATACGTGGCAAACAGTTCTTTATAGGAGCATGGCCCTGCTCCTGAAGCCAATTTCAGCTATATGCTTTTCGCTGCCGCTGCTTTGATGACGTTGGGGCAGAGAAATTATGTTAGGTTTATTTTACAGGCATTTCTCCACGCGCACCTCTGCACACGCACCGATTGTACCCGTGCCCGGACTGTGGTCGCACATCAATTTCAACGATCCGATGCTTCCGGATCAGTGGTATTTGGTGAGTCGGCCTTTTATTTCGCCAAGCTCGGGACACCGAAAACGTCCTGCACGTCTCCTCCACTGGCAAAGCCCCGGCGTTCAGTGCATTAGCGAAGTACCTATGTATGTACTACATATGTATACATAGCTCTTGTTTTAGATTGGTGTATGATGGCTCTTCCGTCCGTTTCACCCAGCTTTCACAAACATAAGTTGTACACCGTCACTACGACAACTCAGCCGCGTTACATGTAGGTCCCTATGTTGCTTGATTTATCAAGTCGATCATCTGCAGGAAGACAACGAACACAAAGGCATGCACGTCAAAACGGCCTGGCTGTGGGGCTATAGTGGACTGGGTGTAAAGGTAGCGATTTTGGACGACGGAATGGACAGACTGCATCCGGATCTGGCGCCGAATTATGTGAGGTTGAGATTGAATAAAAAATGTGTATAGTTTGCGATTGAGTTGTAGTTCAATGGAAAATGAAAGTCTCGGTGAGAACGCCAACTTCAGCACTTAGGTAGTAACGTCCATGCATTGGGTGTGCTTGTGGCACGCATAACGCTTTACGTAGTGCGATCGATGCACTGGGGGTTTGGGCTTTGTGGGCTCCAATTGTGCAGATCTGAGCTCAGTCCAGCACCAGGCTAGACTGGGTGGGCCCGGCCACCATGCCGAGGGTAACACCACACTCCCACAAAGCCCAAACCCCCTGTGCATCGATCGCACTACGCAAGTGCTTGTGGCACGCACACCCAATGCATTACCTTTACAAAGATCTGAGGCTCTGATGTTTTGCGCAGAGACCATAAAACTGCTGCGTAAAATCATCGGAGTGTGGTGTTACCCCCGGCATGGTGGCCGGGCCCACCCAGTCTAGCCTGGTGCTGGACTGAGCTCAGATCTGCACAATTGGAGCCCACAAAGCCCAAACCCCTGTGAGTAACGTCCATGAAAGGGATGGAAATTGTGAGGATCTTAACAAAACATGGTCCTATCATCCAGACGGCCAATGCCCCAACTTCAGGACGCTGGTTCGAGTTGGGATGTGGTGAACAGTGACCCCGATCCAATGGTCGACGATTTCGATACCTAGTGGGTGTGCCATAATGTGAAAGAACATTTGGTGTCCATTGTACTCCTCCCAATATTTCAGTCACGGAACCCGATGCGCCAGTATTGTAGCGAGTGTTGCCGACAACGGTCTATGTGGTGTTGGTGTTGCGTTCAATGCTTCGATTGGAGGTTGGTATTGGTCGCACAATGACTAAATCAGAATTCATCTACCCTGATCTTCAGGTTCCACCTTAACCACTATGCTACTTGTATTTTTGACAAAACATTTACAGCTAAAAATAATCTAGCAGATCAACCACCTTGCCGCAGGGCTGAAACATTCTCTTTACTACATACTTTGTGTGCGATCACGCAACGCAACGTCATTGCCCCGTCACTTTCCCTCTTCGCGATTCAGGAAAAAAATTTGACCAATTCTTATATAGTCATTGTGCGACCAATATATAGGGTGACTCGAATGTTTCTTTGTCGTTGTTATGATTTGAAAAAAATGTAATTTTTAGCTATCAAAGTTCTCTCTGATGAGATGACCGATCACATGGAGGCCGAAGCTTTGACCTACAATATGAACCACATCGACATTTATTCGGCCAGCTGGGGACCAAGGGATAATGGCAAAGCGTTCAAGGGACCCGGACCCCTGACATTGGAAGCCATGAAGAAGGGCTCTAGACAGGTGAGGGGGTCGAGCGATATTTGAAGTTTTACACGGATGTCGATTTTGTGTGGTTCATGTTCAAGCGCATGATCCTCATGAAGAAAATATTCTAAAACCCGCAGTTGTCACAATTTGATCACAGTTTGATTACATTACGTGACATTTGTTTACGCATTGTAGTTCATGCGTGATTAATTAGTCGTTTGCACATCATCAGTTACGTGACACGTCATAATTTTAAAAAAGCCGCACGTGGTTGAAAATTTTTGACATTTTGCACGGTTGAAAAAAGCGAAATTTCTGCGAGAGGCCGTTTGACAAAGTTACTTGTGTTGTTTACATTCAGATGCTGGCTGGCACAGAGCGGTTGACGAAATTATGACGTCGTCAAAATGTCAAAAATGATAATCGATTTCAACTAACCAGACGTATACAGTATGCCTGTACTGTACTTTCAAAATCCAGTTCGCATAAGTTCATAAAAAGAAGTTAGGGGTTGAGTGACGCAAGCTCTACTTGCCTTGCCCGTTCAGGGTCGTCACGGCAAAGGCAATATCTACGTTTGGGCGGTGGGCAACGGTGCTGAAAAGGACGATAGTTGTTCATTTGACGGCTACCTCACAAGTCCGTATACCATCGGAGTTGCAGCAGTCACCTATGATCACACGCACACATCATTCAGCGAGGCATGTCCGGCTGTGCTGTGCACTGCATACAGCTGGCAGCTGGGATCGGATCTGCCTCGAATTGTGAGTTTCGATTTTTTAATTTAATTCTCAAATACCGATTCCATCTATATTTCCAAATCAACTATTTTTTCCAGCCCACAGCCGATGCTGGTGGGGGTTGCACGGACGTACACTCAGGCACCAGTGCATCCGTGCCCATTGTGGCCGGTGTGATTGCCTTGATGCTTCAGGCAAAGTTGGTCCCCTTTGTAGACTGGAAATCTGCTAACCTGCGCAACTTGTGACGCTGTGGCGTGTAAAGCAGTGCACGGTTGTAAGGGCTCAATTACAACTATGAGCCGCAGCCAGACCGCGTTCCCGTAGCTCAGGTGGTAGAGCATTTGGCTGTCTGGTGGCTGGGAGGTCGGAGGTTCTGGTCCTTCCGCGAGCATACGTTTGGCATGGCGGTTCAGAGTTCCCACTTTTAATTGCTTGCGTGTGAAACATCACCAGGCTCTTTATTTTCAGTTCCAAACTGTCGTGGCGCGACGTGCAGCACATTCTGATTCAGACCAGTCAGGCTGAACCGTTGTTGTCCAACCACGGGTGGCGCATGAATGGTGTTGGACGCATGAGTGGGTTACGGTAGTCGTTTGGTTACTGTACGTATAGGTGCTCGGCATAACTGCATTGGGATACTGTAGTTGTAGGGATAATCCAATTGAGTTACTGTAGAGATTCTTCGGCTGATGCATGTAGAGGCTACTTGATCTAAATTTCAGTCAGCGACACATTCGGTTACGGTATCGTGAACGCCAAGAAAGCAGTACGGATGGCCGAACGCTGGATTCCGGCGGCACGCAAACGAATATGCAGCATCAAGCGCGACATGCATCGGTATGCAATTTTTCATTTATGTTTCCAATGTTATGTATGTAACATGTTATAATTATGCATATATTTTCAGATCTCTCTCATATTTACCGATGCAAATCACGCTGTTGAGTGATTGCGACGAGGTCGTATGGCTGGAGCACGTTCAGTTGACGGTTGATATACCCT
Organism: Rhynchonema sp. JSB1_4; assembly: GCA_030248065.1. Lineage (NCBI taxonomy): Eukaryota > Metazoa > Nematoda > Chromadorea > Monhysterida > Xyalidae > Rhynchonema > Rhynchonema sp. JSB1_4. Next base: position 35,126 of record JASAMV010005986.1, read on the forward strand.
ATGTGGACGTCAGGGGCAATTTGGAGATAAAAATTAAATCGCCAGCCGGCACAGAGTGAGTTGAGTTGGGTACTTTTGGTGGTTGCGAAGAGCAGCTACCAAATGCGATGGGTCGCCAATCTTGTCAAAACTTAGCAAGCCTGCAAGAAGAGAGGAGCATCACACTCTTGTCATCATTCCCATGAAAGCTTCAATATCGTACAGGCTACAACAGTATGTATATTTGAGCTTGTATCGGTCGGATGTATCGATTGTTAGTTGGCATTCTCTGCCAAAGTGTCAAGGGTGCAATGTTGCAGAAGCACCATAATGCCGTCACGTCGCCGTGACCGTGCCTCGGGTCGTCTGACACACACAACACGACTTTGGCCGTTTCTGTCACTGCAGCAGTGGGGCGAACGGGCACAGGGTAACTGGACAATTCTGCTCTCAAATGTTGGATCGAGACAATTCGAAGATGGTGGGTTGCCTTGATTAGTCAGGCAGATCTTTTGCTCGTTTTTCAATTTGCTAATCTTTCCGTTTTCTATATTTCAGGAAGGATCCAAAGTGTGACCCTGAAACTGTCGGGCACGTCTGATCCTCCGCGGGAGGGACAGGGCATTTATGATGAAGACAATATCAATAAGCTCAAAGGCAATAGTGATCACAATAGTACAATCGGTGCCGAAACCGACAATGGGGAAAAGAATGTTGTTGCGACCGACCTTCTTGATTTTGCATCATTATTTCCCGTTTCGCGACGATAGTTTTTACCTCGGTTTGCCTCTGTTTGTATTTGTACATTGTTAAGATACAATTTTGCTCATACATATGCATTACGTGTCCGTGCTGTACATATAGTCTGATATAAATAGTAATGATCGTACAAACTTGTTCAGTTGACCGTTGAAAATGCGAAAATATGAAAAAATCATTTCGAGTTTCGGCTGACTGAGCTCAATTTCTTCGAGGCGTCTGGCTGAAAAATCCGCTTCAAAACTTACAATAATCGTGTTGGTCCACAAGTGCTTGCGTATGACGTAATGCATTGTTGCACAAAACATGATTCGTTACACCGGAACCGCGGACTGCAAGTGCATGGTTACTGAATTTTTCGGTTCTTTCTCCAGCGGTGTTCAATCTCCAAACTTTCAGCTTGATTGATCCCGATTCATCAGATACCAGATCTGTCAGCTGTAGCACATGGGCCCTGCCCTGTCACTGATGCTATCAGTGTCCACAAGACTGTCTCAAATGTTTCTGAGTGTGCACCGCTCTGCTCATCACGGCCATAGGAAGTCAAGCTACATAGTTTAGCTACATATTGTATTGTACATATTGACTGCAAAAATGCTGATAGTGATATGTCCTTTGGATCTATTAACGGCTTTAGCTTATGATCGCTTAGGAGAAATCGCTCAGCTTTCTTTTGTTAGTCTTTGGATTTTGTGATCCCTCTTGTGTAAAGATGATCATCATTGTTCGGAGCTCAGAATATAAAAAAAATATTGTAGCTTAGCTGGTGCTGTATATTAGTATAGAGCGCTGGTCACCTGACGTTTCGGGTGACCGCTGGGCGCTGAGTGGCATAGGGTGTGTGTCAGTCCGCTTTCCGGAGAAGGGTGAAATCGCACATGTGTCAGTCTGTGATTTCCACACGTGTCAGTCTGTGATTTTGAATGCGTGTGAGTCTGTGATTTCCACACGTGTCAGTCTGTGATTTTGAATACGCGTGAGTCTGTGATTTCCACATGTGTGAGTAATGTGAGTCTGTGATTTCCACACGTGTGAGTCTGTGATTTTGAATACGCGTGAGTCTGTGATTTCCACATGTGTGAGTAGTGTGAGTCTGTGATTTCCACACGTGTGAGTCTAAGATTTTGAATACGCGTGAGTCTGTGATTTCCACATGTGTGAGTTGTGTGAGTCGTGATTTCCACACGTGTGAGTCTGTGATTTCCACACGCGTGAGTCGTGATTTTCAACGCGTGTGAGTCTGTGACTTCCACATGTGTGAGTAGTGTGAGTCTGTGATTTCCACACGTGTGAGTCGTGTGATTTTCAACACGCGTGAGTCTGTGATTTCCACATGTGTGAGTAGTGTGAGTCGTGATTTCCACACGTGTGAGTCTGTGATTTCCACACGCGTGAGTCGTGATTTTCAACGCGCGTGAGTCTGTGACTTCCATATGTGTGAGTAGTGTGAGTCTGTGATTTCCACACGTGTGAGTCGTGTGATTTTCAACACGCGTGAGTCTGTGATTTCCACATGTGTGAGTAGTGTGAGTCTGTGATTTCCACACGTGTGAGTCTGTGATTTTGAATACGCGTGAGTCTGTGATTTCCACATGTGTGAGTAGTGTGAGTCTGCGATTTCCACACGTGTCAGTCTGTAATTTTGAATACGCGTGAGTCTGTGATTTCCACATGTGTGAGTAGTGTGAGTCGTGATTTCCACACGTGTGAGTCTGTGATTTCCACACGAGTGAGTCGTGATTTTCAACGCGTGTGAGTCTGTGACTTCCACATGTGTGAGTAGTGTGAGTCTGTGATTTCCACACGTGTGAGTCGTGCTTTTCAACGCGTGTGAGTCTGTGATTTCCACACGTGTGAGTTTGTGATTTTGAATACGTGTGAGTCTGTGATTTCCACATGTGTGAGTAGTGTGAGTCTGTGACTTCCACACGTGTGAGTCGTGTGATTTTCAACACGCGTGAGTCTGTGATTTCCACATGTGTGAGTAGTGTGAGTCTGTGACTTCCACACGTGTGAGTCGTGATTTTCAACGCGTGTGAGTCTGTGATTTCCACACGTGTGAGTTTGTGATTTTGAATACGTGTGAGTCTGTGATTTCCACATGTGTGAGTAGTGTGAGTCTGTGATTTCCACACGTGTGAGTCTGTGATTTCCACACGTGTGAGTCGTGCTTTTCAACGCGTGTGAGTCTGTGATTTCCACACGTGTGAGTTTGTGATTTTGAATACGTGTGAGTCTGTGATTTCCACATGTGTGAGTAGTGTGAGTCTGAGATTTCCACACGTGTGAGTCTGTGATTTCCACACGTGTGAGTCGTGCTTTTCAACGCGTGTGAGTCTGTGATTTCCACACGTGTGAGTTTGTGATTTTGAATACGTGTGAGTCTGTGATTTCCACATGTGTGAGTAGTGTGAGTCTGTGACTTCCACACGTGTGAGTCGTGTGATTTTCAACACGCGTGAGTCTGTGATTTCCACATGTGTGAGTAGTGTGAGTCTGTGACTTCCACACGTGTGAGTCGTGATTTTCAACGCGTGTGAGTCTGTGATTTCCACACGTGTGAGTTTGTGATTTTGAATACGTGTGAGTCTGTGATTTCCACATGTGTGAGTAGTGTGAGTCTGTGATTTCCACACGTGTGAGTCTGTGATTTCCACACGTGTGAGTCGTGCTTTTCAACGCGTGTGAGTCTGTGATTTCCACACGTGTGAGTTTGTGATTTTGAATACGTGTGAGTCTGTGATTTCCACATGTGTGAGTAGTGTGAGTCTGTGATTTCCACACGTGTGAGTCTGTGATTTCCACACGTGTGAGTCGTGCTTTTCAACGCGTGTGAGTCTGTGATTTCCACATGTGTGAGTAGTGTGAGTCTGTGATTTCCACACGTGTGAGTCTGTGATTTCCACACGTGTGAGTCGTGATTTTCAACGCGTGTGAGTCTGTGATTTCCACACGTGTGAGTTTGTGATTTTGAATACGTGTGAGTCTGTGATTTCCACATGTGTGAGTAGTGTGAGTCTGTGATTTCCACGCGTGTGAGTCTGTGATTTCCACACGTGTGAGCCTGTGATTTTGAATACGTGTGAGTCTGTGATTTCCACACGTGTGAGTCTGTGATTTCCACACGTGTGTGTCGTGATTTTCAACGCGTGTGAGTCTGTGACTTCCACATGTGTGAGTGGTGTGAGTCTGTGATTTCCACGCGTGTAAGTCGTGTGATTTTCAACACGCGTGAGTCTGTGATTTTCGCGTAGTTTTTATGTTTCTCACTCAGGTCCGTTGCTCACTCACTCGCACAAGTCACCCTCCCCATTTCACGCACACCCTGTATCACTGTCGTATAAGCTAGCTAACTAAGCTTTACTTCCTTTGGCCATCATGGGTATGACGGAGGAGTGCTGTTGTTGTATAGTCTGTTGATTATATTTCGACATAGTGTATAAGCCCCATTCAGCGATGTTTGGAGCGGGCTGGGTCGACGCCATTCTAAATGAATGTTTCAAGCATTGCTAATTCAGGCAAAGACCGATTGAGCATTGCTTGCCGCGTGGCGCAAAAACACGTGGCCTCACAAAAACACATCGCACAACACCAACAATGTTCAATGGCTCTGCGAATGAGTTGGCAATGCCTGAAACATTCATTTAGAATGGCGTCGACCCAGCCCGCTCCAAACATCGGTGAATGGGGCTTATACACTATGTCGAAATATAATCAACAGACTATAACATCTGTACATATACTCAAGCCAACTCCATGCCGTATCTTCAGCTATTTTATCCATTATGTGCATATGCATGCCAATTCCGAGCTTGTTGTTCTTGTTGTTGTTGTTACGAATCCGCGTGACGCCAAGCCGTTACGTCAAAATTCCGGTCATCGCTCAGGCACATTTGTGGTAAATGACGTGAGAAACACTATGTTTTTGTAAGACTTTTGTCATACTAATTTTTAAAATTTGAACATATAATCGACGGCAACGTCACATTATGTGCTGCATATTTGTCACAATCACGAACATTAGGTATTATACAAAACTTAGGGCTAATGGCTTGTAAACATCAGAAAAACATGTGTTTGTGTTGATGGTGGGACACACATTTTTCAGAACAAAAAACCAAACACGCGTTGAAAGCATTGTTTCTCAGATCCACCACACTGAAAAGTGTGAACATTATTGCAATCAAATCATACATAGTTGCATACAAATGAAAGTAAAGTGGTGTTTCTGGAACTTTATGATACTAGTACATTTATGAATGGCCAACAACAACGACATAAAAACAACCTCAGTCGCCTTATTCGTGCATGGAGGATTTCGAAGAACACGCGTTTTCAAACAGAAAACAAAAAAAACTTTGTTTTTGGTGCGTGGGAGTAATTAGAGGTGGTCCAAGTAAAAATTTATGAATGTTCATGTAATTTCACCCGTGTCTTATTTATACGTGAGAATTAACTCACCTTTTCACGCTATTTACATTTTAATACAATAACAGGTCGTTAAAAACCCCACATGTTTCCGCAATAAACAACTGCGAATTGATATAAAGTTGAAATATGCGAACTACTTTTCATTTTAATTTTTCGAAATATGTACAATACGTATGTAGGTATAGCAGATCTCTCGCCAACTGCGCAGACCCGCAGGGCGACAGTTACATATGATTTGCGATTGCGCACAATTAAAACACTGGAAGTGAGATTTATTGTGGTTAAACTGAACAGAAAAAAACTTTTGTAAATAATCACTTCCTTATAAAAATTTACGCAGTCTATTAAAAAATAGGCAAATAATGACTTTGCTATTATTTTAGAAAGTTCGAAAGTCAACTGGCATTACCGGTGTCTGTGAAATTGTTCATTATTATTATTTAAAACATAATAGATTGCACAACCAAAAACATGCATGAACACTGCCAACTTATTTGTCTGGTGTGTTGCCTAATAGCCGCGGCGGTGGTCAGGGCCTCCTCAGATGATGGCGAACCAATGCCTAAACCTACTAATCAAGTAGTCATTCAAGTACCCAGTGGAAGCGAGACGGACGCACAGAGAGTAGCGGACGAAAGTGGCATGATCTATAAAGGACGGGTTGGTGGTCATATAGTTGTTCATCATTTTGTGTTTTTATAAAAATCACTTTTTATAGAAAAGCTCACATTATTTTTCATCATGCCTATCGGACACAAAGCTTTTGATTGGTGAGTTTCCACCAATTCCAAACAATAAGATTTTTTGTTATCTTCCAGGTAGCTGCCCTCAAGACCTACTTCATACTCGAGGACCCGAACATGCGTTTGGAAGATGCAGATGATGTTTCAAACGTGGGCCGAGCTTTAACGCAGCAAAATGACGATCCGGTTGACAGGCCCCTGGAAGAGGGGCACATCGACTCAAACACAGTAACCTGGTTTGAATGGCAGCAGTACATGCCACGTACGCACAGGGCTGTTCTGAGGTGGGTCGGAACACGAGACTTACTTCTGTGACAGACACGTGGCAAGCTGATGTTTCAATTGCAGACGTTTCAAACGTACTCCATCAAAAAAGCATAACGATCCGCTGTATGAGAAACAATGGTATCTGGTGAGTCTCTAGGAAAAGTGCACTTCTCAACCACAATTAATGTGTAAAAAAAGTACACAATGACAATGTTGTTTTCCAGAGCGCAATGTTCATTGAGAAAGCGTGGGAAAAGGGTTACACCGGTTCCGGGGTTGTGGTGTCCGTGCTGGATGATGGTGTTGAGTACACACATGAAGATTTGAAAAAGAATTATGTGAGTTTGGGCGTAATTTTGCCGTATTTTAAGATTCACGAAAAATTACTGAATCGCAGTGTGGTTTCAGGACATTTTGGCCAGCAAGGATGTGATTGACAATGATTTCGACCCGTCGCCACCACCGAACACTCCGTAAGTGTAAATACAATAATTTTGTTTTTTAACTTAGCAAAAAGGCGATCCAGCCCGCCGCAATTTCAGTCACGGCACTCGGTGCGCTTCATTGATTGCCTCAGAAGCCAGCAACAATGTCTGTACTGTGGGTGTGGCTCATGGCGCCAAAGTTGGTGGTATTCGGTAAGTGAATGAATCTAACTAAAAATGTATGAATCCAACTAAAGAAAACCTGTCGAAGAAAATATGGATTTTCTGAGTAAATTATAGTGTTCTCGGCAAAGATGGCTCCACAGACTTGGGTGAGGCGCAAGCTTTGGGTCACAACAACGACTACATCGATGTGTATTCAGTTTCGTGGGGTCCAGTTGACAGTGGTCGATCATTCAAAGGGCCCAAGGAACTATCAGCTGCAGCCATGCATACTGGCATCGAGGAGGTAAAAAGGGTAAAAAGTAGAAAATTTTTGTAAAAAAAACTACACATATTGGGTTCGAATTCTCGAAAGCGCTTGCGTGCAATGGTTGCGCACAATCATTGCGCGCAGGCGGCTTGTGCAATGGAAATGAGGCACCAAAACCAACCTTGCTCGTTCAGAGTCGTCGTGGTCTTGGCAGCATTTTCGTCTGGGCTGTGGGCAATGGCGCTGAAGACGGTGACAACTGTGCATTTGACGGTTACATCACTAGTCCATACACAATCGGAGTGGCGGCAGTGGCATACGACAACAAGTACACCTCGTACTCGGAAGCATGTCCGGCCGTGTTGTGCACTGCGTACAGCTGGCAAAGGGACTCGGAGCTTCCCAGAATTGTTGGTCTTTGCTTATATTCTCACAATAGCTTGAAAATGTTCTATTTTTTTCTATAAATAAAGAAAATCTAATGAAAGTTTTTTTGTGGTTTCCAGCCGACAGCTGACATCGGCGGCGGATGCAGCAACGAACATTCGGGTACCAGTGCCGCTGTGCCAATCGTCGCTGGCGTGGTCGCCTTGATGTTGCAGGCAAAGTCAGTGACAACTTTAAAAAATTGACTATTCAAACAATTCTAAAAGTTAAATGTGAACGTTCAAACGAAACGCCAAACCACACACACAATTTTCACGACATTCCAGTCCTCTGCTCACCTGGCGCGATGTGCAGAATATTCTGATTCAGACGAGCAACCCTGAGCCTTTGCTTGAGAACTACGGCTGGAAACGAAATGGCGCGGGCAGAATGGGTAAGTCAACGACTGTGAGTAGTCTCAGCAGAAACTCTTGCCTTTGAATACTTTCACGCTTTTTCTCAATTACAGTCAGTGCCGAGTTCGGTTACGGTATCGTGAACGCTGAGAAGGCGGTGTCTCTCGCTGAACGTTGGCTGCCCAGCAAAGGCAAGCAGGAACGATGCAGCATCGTGCACAAGCCACAACAGACGTAAGTTGACAGCTATACCTACCACACACAACAGCATTTGTGTTGACTGATGTTTTGAACAGACAAAAGAAGTCACAGTTAATCGACATGAGGTCCTCTTCAACAAATGATTGCCGCCAACCAGGAAACCACACATTTTTTAAATCTTTTCAGGAGCCTGGCGAAATTGTACGAAGAGATTCTGGTGTTGGAGATCGAGGTCGGATCCAAGTGCGACAACATCGAAGAGCTGGAACACGTTCAGTTGATGGTCGATATTCCCTATGTTGAAGTCAGGGGCGTGCTCACCATCAGGATGATATCGCCGATGGGCACTGAGTAAGTGACCCGGGTACTGGGGTTATTGTGAGTGAGGGGTTACGATAATTTACGGTGGACTACGGTAATGAATGGTGTACGGTATGGTTGACCGGTTTTGACGGGGCGCTCAGTCGCTGGGTTACGGTAGCAAATGGGATACTGTAGTTAATAGTTGTTCAACCTCAATCTCAAATTGACATGCATAATCTTTGCAGGAGTTTAATGATGCCGAGCCGTCGACGCGACATTTTTGACGGCGGAATCAGCGAAGACACAGCCAAATGGCCGTTCATGTCATTACAACAATGGGGCGATAGTCTGAAGGGCAAGTGGATTATTGAGATTGACAATGCCGGCGGGATGGCGTTCGAAAAAGGTGCGTAAAAGTTCACTGTCTTGTCAGTTTATGATCGCATTTTTGACTTTCTACCGCTATTGTGCCTAAAACACAACAATTTTTAGGTGTTTTCAACGGTCTCACCCTGATTCTGTCCGGTTCGGGGCAAAAAATCAGGTCCGAAAGAAATCGGGATCTCTCATGGGGCGACCTTTTCAAACACGGATGCCGAATGTAAATCTCAAACAGAAACAAAAACTAAACATAAGTGAACGAGACTTTCTCTGAAAAACAGTGTCTCTGTACATAATCTAGTCAAATTGTGGGCTAATGGTACAGTCGTCAACTAAAGTGGTCAACTTCGGTCGCCAACTCGAGCAGCTTGAGCGCGAGAAATTATACATGGGGGTTGACGACAGAAGTATGAGCCAAATTGTGTTGTGTTTATGTTTATCCATCGTTACTTCCTCTCTCATTGATTCCTGTTTTTCTTCGTCTTATTTTGTGATGCCCGGGCTTTAAAAAACATTGATATCACCTTTGAGCTTGAACTTTAGGACATGTTTACCGTGACTTATACTATACATCCGACGAACACTACAGATTGTTCATATCAGAATATTCAGGGGTCAGGAATACATTAATCTTGCCTTGTGTTTCAGTTGGAGCTCATACAGGTATACTAAGTAATGTTCATGTATAGTCCAGCCACGTGCTCATGAGACGACTGTTGTTAAAGCTTGCTTGGCCAGATTCAAAAATGCGCCGGTTACACGGGTTTTCGCAAATAAAAAAAAGAGATTGGGCCGAGAGAGATGATGACCAGTTCCAACTGGCTGACCTCAATTTTGTTGCGTGCTTACGTGAACAGAAACATCGTTCAACACGCAAATGTTTTGGGAGTCAAAAGGGAATTTACGCACCGAGGTGGAGAGCGTGTTTTTAAATAATACATGCATTTCTCTGTCTTTCATTTCCGAAACACGTGGAACCGGAACATTATTGGATCCGTTCAAGTCAACTTCTAAAATAAGTCGTCTCATGAGTTCGTGGCTGGACTATATGTACATGCTACATGACAGCGATACCTGCCCATATGCTGTGATGTTGTGACTATACATGTGAACTTTCGTCTCCAGAGATCGGACATGGGGCTGACCCCATTTTGTCAAGCAAAATTTTAAACAGAAAACCTTTTAGGCTTTTTGCTTGGCCCTTTGAAAACTTGCCGAACCTCAAGCCATAACGGGTGGGGCTGGGCCAACCTGGTGCCCTTCACCGACCCATTTCCGATTCTCTCTTTTATCAATAAAATGTCGAAGAGCAAATTTACGACTTGTTTCTTAAGTCAGACGTTCAAATTGTCGATTTGCGAGGTCAGAGTTGCAATTCGATACACTGAAGATAAGAATGCACTTCTTTTTTCGTAAACAATATAATTGGGGTAGCACGTTGTTGGTATACACGTATAAATTTGTGGTACACGCACACACGAAATTGTGAAAGAAACAGACGTGAAAGCATAATGGTGATACATGTCACAGAATACTCGATTCCTGAAGTCAGTGAAAGCATTTGGGATAGCGTATTCACCACCAAGTCAATCTTAAAGCTTGCGTGAAAATGCTGTAATCCGAAGAGAGCAATTGGGAGATAAAGCGAACAATCACAAGCTATAGAACAAGAAGCTTTACCGTTTCATGCTGATGAGGCCTGGAACTTCGCCCGTCTGTGAAAGACCAGGCTGAAATGATACCGGCAACTGATGGCACACACATTAGAAAAACACAAACTAGGTTACAGAGCATGACCCTGGTCGAAACTCTATTTTTGTTTGTTCGTATCGCTGTTGTTTCGATTTTGTTCACGACGATGATTGTGAGACTGCGTGCACTCTGCGCTTCTTGCACTGCGACGCCTTTGTCCACAGTACATCGAACAATTCGAGTGCTGTCAGGAAAGACATGCCGGCGTACAGACCCATTGTGCCCCCGATGTCGGACATGAGCTGGAAGATGTCCATTGCCCGCACCTGCTCGGTCAGCTTGCACTCGAAATCCGGTCCGCAAAATGTCACAAGAAAACATAGCAAATTGGTTTGGCATTCAAAAATATGAAGAAATAATATGTAAACCACGAGTCCAACTGAATGTAATGAATGTGAAAAGTGTGGGGCGTTACCCAGACCAACCATGAAAAATAGATATCGACTTTCATGATTCCACCGAGCACTTGCTCCATGCTGGCATTGGCCAGAACTGGATGTTCTCCTCTTTCTCAGATGGGCGCTTTATTTGCCAAAAACGATGGTCTCGGCCATTTAATATGTGACATGCGCATGTCATAGGTCACCGCTGTGCACGGCTGCGGGCAGTGGGCGTAGTTGCACTTGACGCCCGCCTCGATGCTTTGCCATCACCTTGGAACATTAGGGATGACATGGACATATAGTTATAAGAGATTGGACACACGAGCAGTGGCCAAGTGGTTGAAGCAGGCAAGCGATCAAGTTCATTGTGATCATGTACCTACATACATGCACTCCAGGCTTTTGGCTCTATTAAGTTGCAGCGGCTCCCCCATTCCCCGGGCAAGGGGTAACTGTACGAGTGTCATGCGGGTGCACGATTAGTTTGCGTGCAGT
>JASAMV010005987.1:0-53166 GCA_030248065.1 Rhynchonema sp. JSB1_4
CGTTAATAACAGGCAATGTTTCACGTTTACACCGAGCTACGCCGACCGAACTTTCGACCGAACTTTACACCGACCTTTACGCCCAACTGACCTTTACACCGTTTCGAAAATTCCACCCTATGTATGTATGTACATGTGTGTATATATCACTGATGGGCATGATAACAAGTTCAGCACAATTTTTCAGGTCATTTAATTCGTATGACCACACTACATTTCTGGTCACTTTTTTCGAATCTCCACATCACCACCAGTATCAAGCCGTACCACACCGTTGCAATTGTATAATGGCTGCTTGTTTGGTGTTGGCGTTGTGGTCAAAAAGCACTCACCGATTTTGTATATTTTGTTATGGAGCGAATTTGCGCAGAGTCAAAGCGCACGCACATTAGCATCTATGGCTGTTAAAGTTATGAGAGTGAAAAGTACCGAGTTTTCAAATGTCGGACTTGTTAAAGCTCAAGTTTAATTTGGAGAATGATAGAGAGTGCTTCTGACTTCAGGCAATCCCGGTAGAGTTCTGCATCGAAAATTTGGCAAGGCCAACCTCGAAAACTCAGCAGTACCCAATTTTAAGTTCTCTTGGTTTTCAGTTTAGTTTCTCGTGACGAACGAAATACCGTAATCCACATGACAGAGATTCTCTGGGCTGTCAAAATTTTTTGAAGTTGATGATTTTTTGAAAGTTATGCCCGCAATTTAGGATTCCCGGTTTTTTGTTACATCCTATTTTTTCTGAATGATGCGTGTCAGAATGTCAGCGTGAGCCGTCTATGTTTGCTTTGTTATGCCATTTTGATGTTTCCGGTCAGCGAAAAGTTGTCAAAATACTAAAATTCTACATTTATGTCGGTGTGGCATCAATATTTGTTTCGTGGCTTCGTTACTTTTTTCCGAAAGTTTCAATAATGTTCAGATTTTGACTCGCAGTAATGGTTGGTTAGCGTTAGTCAAACATTTTACCAATGGTTTCTACGATACAGTAACCTGCATGAAATGTTTTATTCAAGATGAGCTCCTGTCTAGCTCATATCTAAAGCAAGTAAGAAAATTATAGGGTGGCCGAGAAAGAACATCGATTGCTTCATGACTTCGTTCGATCACCGGCTATAGATCGCTACAGATACTGTGACCGAAAAGTGCGACTGCCCATCAACAAGTTTGTTGCTGTTCTTTTCAGCCACTCTGTGGTGCCGTCCAAAATACACTTGTTGGTGTTGTATTCGTGAAAATAATAAGTTCCATGAAAATAACGAACTTGTTCATCGCGTTGAGTCTCCACTAATAACAAAAGTGTAACGTACAAACGCGCTTTGAAAGCCGAACCCGAGCCGAATTAGCATTATGCAAAATCTCATGAAGATCTTTTTTTGATGATCTTCGCAATTTTGATGGGCGAAAGAGCAGGGAGAGAAAATGATCCGAAGAAACTTTGTAGGCAACATTTGTACTCCGCATCATTTGCATGAGCAATTCTTTCGATATTTTTTGAGAGCCGCTATTTTCATTGTCGTTTGCTTTTTTCCCTCGCTGATTAGCCCCAAGGACCTATGTGCAGAAAAGGCGTGGCACGCACAGCGCACTTTCAATGTGTTTAGAAAAGCGGCCAAACAAATAATCCAGCTATTGCATTCTCTCTCTCTCAATCTGTTACATAGTTATGCCCCACATATCAAAATATAGGAGATTCATCTGTAGCGGCAAAGTTTCAATAAGATGCGCGGGTGAACGCTGCGCGCCGCGAGAACAAAAAGAATTTTGCATTTTATGTTTGGCCTATGGTTCTTCTGGGAAAGTTACATAAAGTGGATCTTCCTTCTGTTTTGTTCATGAGCTTAAAGGTGCTCACAGTTGTTATATCTACATGTTTAGATGCTTTTTGCAAGGGGCGCGGCCAAACCGTGCCTACAGCACCCCTTGAATACAAGTTTCATATGCATACATACCGACTTTGTTTTCGGCGGACCTGAGCTCAATATCCAAGGATTTGGTCCCACAAGTTGTTTCTTCATGCGCGTATGATTGTGATGTGATGGATGTTACAAAAAATCTGAACTTGAAGTCATAACAACAAATTTGGGCCCACTTGGTTCCACAACGAGGCCAGAAGAAACATCAGCCGGTCATTGAAAGCGACGCACCATATCGGTGTCGCGCCTTAGTGTGGTGACCTTTCCAGTATAATTCGAAGTTTAGACGTTTGTTGATGCGCTACCGTAATCCTCATTAAAAGATCTCAGGTGAAGCCCTGGTGCATCTTTGCACATCAATATTACGTGTACAACGGTAAAGCTATAGCATTAAGATATCATACTAGCACCCAGAAGATTCAGTTCAAGACGAACTGTTGGGAAAACAAATTGTTCATGCGTGGCTGCTGAAGGTTTCATGCTCTGCTTGTCACGCTGGAACAATCTGTTGAAATTCGAAATAAAAAGAAAAGCGAAATTCTATAGTTATATAGTGAGTTTCGAATGATGTTGCTAAACGTTCTATCGCCTTGACATCTTTTTGACCAGAGTGTTTGCCTAAACGAGCAGGTGTAAATTCGGCCGGTCCGCACAGATCTTTCTTTTCGACGGTTCCTATTAAAACTGCTTCTCCTGCTAAAGTTTAAATGGCGATCAGAAATGTGCAATTTCTCTGTTACCGTTTTAGCTTATGGAACCAACCAACTTATGACTCAACCAAACAAAGAAAATGGCCATATGATAATTAATCCCTGAATGTAATGAAATGTGAAAAGAGAACCAATAGGAGTGCAAGAATCGAAGATATACATATATACAATGCTGTTGTTTGTTCTCGGCATTTTTTGACAAAGACCCTGAGTATTCCCCAATGATTGCTAACATATCTATATCTTGTAGCCTGAACCTCGCATATTGGATGAGCAGCGTTAGATACGGAAGTAAATCCTACGTTTGCGTCTGTAAACACACGTCAAACTTGCTCACCTATCCAGCGAAACTAAGTTCCTGGTCAGTCCAGCTTATTAAGAGTTCTGCATGCCTGTTACCCACATCCTTCGTTTTTGCTTAATTAAGTAATTTCTGTCAGGTCGGGGTTGCATAACAGAAAGTGCCCGATCATCCGTTTTTGTGCTTATACTGTATGTTTATTACAAGCGACAATGCCCTCAGGGCATAAAGCGAGGATATGCAACCTGATGAAACTGCACAAAAGTTCGGCGCAGTTCTGAAACATTGCACACAGCTGCCTGGCTGGCTGGCAAGTCCTGCTGTCCGAATGTTTCAAAGTTGATTTTTAGGTTTAGATCTGGGCATTAACTGTGGAGCGTACCTCACTGCAGGACAGCGACCCAGTCTTTTCTATAGTAAATTTCCGGGTATCGAATTCCTTGTTGTTGAAGAACGTCATTATTCAGGATATTGGAAACACAGGTGCGGACCACTAGACTTGCACGTTTCCAGCATACTGAATAACGACAGTCTTCCACTACAGTGCGGTATTCGAGACCCAAACTTTTCTAGTATCGAACTTCATGCAGTTTCATCAGGATATCCTCGTTTTATGCCCTTATGGGAATATTTCGTCTTGTATCGTGAAACACTTGCATATTTTATACAGTGAAACGCTGCAAAAAGTCCTGGTTGTGATCGGTAACTGGTCTCAAACGGGTACCTATGAAATCGAACATAGCACCATCGTGTTACTCGGGTGCGAAAACCCTATGTGCCATATTGGGTGGAATTTTCGAAACGGTGTAAAGGTCAGTTGGGTGTAAAGGTCGGCGTAAAGTTCGGTCGAAAGCTCGGTCGGCGTATAGCTCGGTGTAAACGTGAAGCATTGCCTGTTATTAACGGGGAATGTTTCATGTTTACACCGAGGTCTATCACACTGAGCTGTCGACCGAGCTTTCCACCGACCTTTACACCCAACTGACCTTTACACCGTTTCGGAAATATCACCCATTAATATTTTCGATATATCAGATTTTGTCAAAATGGCGGGTCTTTAACGTCTCGCATTCGCGCAATATAAAGGATGATGCATATGTCGCTTAGCACTACCGTGCCAGCTCCGATACATGCAGTACCCGCTTAACTGTATCTGCAAAGTCCGTTGTGATGTCTAAAATCCATTAATTTATTAACCGGAAGTGTTTGAAGAATCTATCACGCAAAGAAGTTTGATTAACAAATATACAAGATGCTTTTTATCTTGTTGTCACGAGATGTTCCATGACTTACAAATCATCAATTTCGCCTATCGCTAATTACTTGCTGCTTCACAGCGTATACAACTAAGGTCGTTGTTGCGTTGTTTGTAGAAGCCCGACATCGAGGACTTTTGCGTTGTTTGGCCCTACGTCACGTCACGTTTCAAAAACATCCTTTAGGATGCCACACAAGGACTTTTTCGTGTAATTTATTTGCAATAAGTGATGCAACTTGGCTGATGTTTCACAGTTGGTTGCGTAACCCTTGTCTGCTAGAATTACAGTACCTGAGACATACCGTATGCCTTATACACAAAGGTGGTCCAAAAATAGCTACACTAGGACAGCGATGACCTATGGGAAGTCATGTGAACGATCGTACTTGAAATATGAGCAAGAATAGGGTGCCGACGCTTTTTGGACACGGGTATAATCCGAGAACGGGCATGGGTTTAATTTCTTTGGTCCGAGCATTTTGGGTCCAAAAATATACCGCTACGGTGCTGCGGTACGGCCCGTTGAATTCGGGTTCAATTTGGGAAGCTGGACCTTGCTATTTCTTGGACCCAAATGCCCGGACCAAAACAAATTAAGCCCATTTTCTCGTTGCCCTGTGTCCGAAAACCTCCGGTGCCCGATTTTTAGCCGGTTTCTCAGTCGTCATCCTTAACCTGAGGTGTAGCTATTCTTGGATCATCCTGTATCCTACCGTAGTAGTACTTGGCCAGGGGTGGCGAAACATTAAGGGGTGATGTGGACAGTACGTCCACAGGACTATTTATGCATTAAAAATTTATCTTTTAATTGCAGAGTGCCACCACCAGCACAACAAACAAGTCCAACCGAATCGGATCCCAATTCCAAATATTCCACCACATCGTCTGCTGGACTGCGCGACACGCATTCAGAGTCGTCGCAAGCCTCACCAGCCAGCAACGCCACCGCGGGTCAGCTTGATTTTCTCTTTTGTTGTATTTATTTCCTAGATTTTTTTCCTGTTCTTATTGTTATGCGCTTTATGTTGTAACTCATCGTCTGCCTGACATCACGACGCCCTAACCAGTACACGACAACTGAAAGTCAGATTTATTATTATTTTTACGAATTATAGCACACTTTTCTCAAACTTTTTTTCATCTGATGAAGGGTTCACTGAAAAATAAGAAACTAAAAAAGTTCAATGTTGAAACTTTTAACACGGCAGATATCATGTGCACAGTCGGTGTCGCCAGTATGTATGTACATTATAACGTTCTGTTCCTTCGTTTATCCTTTTAATTGTGTTACTTAAAATCCAGTTTTGCTCCCAAAATAACCAGAAAATCAGAAATGAATGCATATTTTTCGTTTTCTTTCGTATAATCAGTGAAAGTTCGCGATCGTTTGTATGCAAATATACATAAGCGTAGGTATACGTACATGAGCGATTGAAAACGAAAACAACATTCATTATAAAATAGTTTCGTTCGCTTTTTTGAAAAAAAAACAGCCGTCTATTGGTTGTTGTTGGTTGAAAGAGCATCATAAGTGTGCATCAATCGCTGTATCACATTAGATGATCGCAGCGGGCTCGAAGAAACAAAATCGAGAGCGTTTTTACTCTCTGATGCGCTGCGCGAAATTTTTAACGCGTATGAATAACGCTCAAAGGTTAGAAACATAATGCAATTATAATCAACACATTCAACTATGCATCAGAGAAACACAGTTCAAACGTGAAACTAATTTATATTTTTGAAAAAAGCGTGCACACGTTTCAAAGTAAAAACGTCGCACGCGCACTTGTCCTGTGATGTTGTAGAATGTGCGCGTAAAAAAGTATAATTCGTTTTTTTTCGGGCGCGCGCACTCCCCGGTAACTTTGTCAAATCATAATGCACGATTTAGAAGATTTCTGATTTCCTTTTTAATTTGGAAGTTCCTGTCATTCGTGAAGGTGCCGTTTAACGGATATTTTAAACACAAACTGTTTCAAATATGTTTCACACTGTTTTGCTTTCGCGCGCATTGTGCTTGCTTAGCCAGCCTGACTCTCCAGGAAGCATGTGTGTATAGTTTTACACGGTGTGTAAAATCACTATCACATAACCTAAACGTCTACGTGGTGCCCTCCACACAACTCCACTGTTGCATGCAGAAAAATCAATTATGGCACTGGAATTTTGAAAAACTATCAAATTTTATAAAAACAACAATTTTTGTGTAAGAACCTGAACACGTGCGCTTCAAACGAGTTGTTGTTGTTTTGTTTTTTTTTCTGAACAATTCATGTGATTACCACAGTGTTGCTGATGTGAAAAAAAGTGCAGTTGGTTTCGCACCAGTGCGCTTTCACAAGAATTTCAAAATGGTCATGCAGTTTTTCTTAAGTGGTTTTCAATGTACTAGTGCATAATGTGTCAATTATTGAGTACAGTTTGGCGGTCAAACAATGCAGTGCCAACCCAAGCTTTGTTCTTGATGTGCACGAGTGCATGAAGTTCCTTCTTGGCATGCTGCGCCAATAATTTTTCTTTAACTGCATCGCACTACTTTTGTATTTTTAATTCAAACAACTTTTTGACGAAAAAAACAGAATTGCATTTTTATGACCGTTAATTGTGCAGTTGGTTGACTGCACGCTGATGAAGTTCAGGAATGAAATGGGTTTTTGCGAAAATGGTTAGTGTTTGAGAGTTTACGAATACTGCTTTTAGGCCAACAACCTGGCCGAAAACGTGGTATTCTTCAAGCGTGTTGTGTGAAATGCAAAATAAGGTTTTAAAGCAGAAAAACTCAATCAAATTTTTTAAAATAGCACAATATTGTGCCAATTAACGTGCTTTTCGTAAAAAAACCACGTCAATTCCAAAATGCTGGTTGTGCAGTATAGCATGTCTCTCTGTGATAATTTACTTTGTTCATTTCTTGCATTACACGTGATTTGTGAAAATCGTATAATCGTTCAACATGCATAATTAAAGGCAAGGTACATGCCGAACAGTTGTACCATAACATGCGTTAGGCTTCATGGCTGTGTAGGTAGATTAATTTATTTAATTTATTAATTTTTGTATTCCACATACTAAACATGCTTATAAATAGACATTTCATCACACTTTTAACGTGGCTTAGTTTTCATACCGAGGCCTGAGCTTCCACATCCTCTGTGACAAACAAACATAGGTAGGGTTCTTAGGTTCGGACGCAAAAATATAACCTTTTATGCGTAGAAACGCCACATCTTCGGCAATCTGTAAAAAAAACACTGTTCATACCTAAAGTCCGAACTCTCGCTATGAGTGTGTGAGACATAGAACATAACCAAGTACATAAACTGCAAATTGGTAATTTTGTTTCAATTTGAAGTTTTTTCATAGGTAACGAGAGCGACCAAATTTTCTTTTATTGAACGCTCTACCGCGAAATGAAATAAAATGTACTTTTGGAAATTAACAGCTGCGAACAAAAAACCCAAATACATACATTCGTATACGGTGGCTGAGCACAAAGTGTGACTTGTAACAACACAAATTTTGCCACGCGCTGGCGGCGGCATGACGATAAATTACTCAAAAAATAAATTTAGTACGTTTAGAGGCTGTTTTATGTATTTAGTGTTAAAAATCGTTTTGTTATTGTTGCGGCGGGAGTAAGTATTGTGTGCGTGTGAACATTTACGACTTTATAACCAAAAAAGAACATTTGAACGCCGTCTATACGTTTACGTGTATGACGATTTGAAAGCTCAGTTTTTCTGTGAATATTTTTGCGCGAAAAAAACTTTTCCACACGTGTACATAATGCCTAACTTCGTTAACTTTGAGTTACCACAACAGTATCTGTCAGGTGCCCACATATACAATTGAGATAGTGTTTTTCGATTAAGTTTTGATTGAAAAAACCCGCCATTTTGACGAACTCCGGCGTGGGTAACGTACCTTTAGGGGCACTTGTTAATTTTAATAAAATTCGCGACATTTGACTTTTCCGAATAAAAACTATTTTGATTGCATCCTGACTCTGCCCACACAGTCAATTTAAACTCGACTTTAACTGGTTGGTTCATGAGCAGTGTTCACGCACGCACTGCAGTTATGTTCTTCCTGAGAACTTTTGGTTCTTACAACGGCTAGTGATGTAAAATGAAGACACATTCTTTTTCCGTGTGACTCACGCAGCCTGGCCAGTGCGAGCCTACATCGTGATTGTGCATGACTGTCAGTCTGCATTTATATGTATATAAGCTGGTCCGTTCGTAGGGTAGCATGTAGCGCCGTGATTTTTTGTCGACAAACTGTTCTCACATTAATTCAATAGTTGAAACTCTTATATTCGATTTTCAGACGAATTTCCACAAGACTTGAGCGTGGCATCAAAACGATTCCCAGCGTCTGGCGACGTGAAACAATCGATCCCAACCTCAACATTTCTGACGGTCGGTTAAAATTCCATTTTGTGTCTTCCACAAATGCGTTTGAGGTATAACTGCGCTTTGGTAATTAATTAGAGGCTCGTTTTTATCATCAAATCAACTGCACCGTGTTTGAAGTAAGGAAGGTTGCCACAAAAAAACAATTAAATGGGCTGACGATGTTGTGTGCTTGCGCGTCTTCAATGGCTTTGTTTGACATGTTCTAATTTTAAACTCAGTGGGAAAGTTTACACGCAGTTTTTGGAGACTTTTCAAATTGTCTTAAATTGAGGCTGAGGCTCTCAGCGTTGTAGGTTGAAGAACTGTCATTATCATCCTTTGACCGACAATGCAATCGTTAACTGAACTGTTTCCTCTTTCCGTAGCACACCATGCAATTCTTATTGAACTAAAGACCATGTATGCGGTAAATTACAGTTAGTGACGCAAGTTTACTTTGCCATTATTAAAGGAGTGTATGTATGTACAATGCTGTATAATCTCTTCAGCGCTTCATTAAAAAGTTAACGCAAAGTTGTTATACATATAGGTACATACGTGCAAAAGTGATACTTCCTGCTGCCGGTGTAATTCGGTTCAAAGCACTCACTTATTTACAGTGGGCTAATATGTATTGATTTTCAAGCAAAACCCAGAGCGCTTCATAGGCTTGGTTTGGAACTCGCTCATTCCGTGAGTAATTTCTAAGTTTATGGTGTGCTTATGTCATTGTTTAGCGTGATCGCTTGATAGGTAACCAAGCGCTGTATTATTAAAAACGTAGGTATCTGCACTAACTTTTCGGTTTTCCCAAACCGAGCAAAACAATGGTAAGCAAACTAATGACAATTCCATCATTAAACTTTGTCATCAAGCAGCAAAAGTACGCGCGGATATTTTAGTTAAAACCTATTGGGCTCCACCAAAGACCATTGACGTAAGCCGGTTTGGTATACCTATATACATACATTACCCATGTTTCACTTGAAATCGGGCCAGGTGCAACTAAAAATTGGCTCGCTTCCATGTGGTGGCTGTCGTAGGGGCAGCACAAACTAGGGCAAAACTGCGCAGGCCTTTACCCTTTATATCGACTTTATTAACTATCGTGCTCTCGAATCACTAGACTCAAACAAGGAACTAAAAAGTGTTGACATGAAGTCCCTCGCCATGTATGTACAGTACCGGGTGCAATTCAGGCAAAAGAACGCCACGCCCACCGCCGAAACAGTGCAAAGTATAGGCAAAAGTCGAAGTAACTTCGCGTGCACGCGCGTGCACGCGAAGTTTTGCGCGTGCGCTGGCGTGCGCTCCAACACAGAACGTGCACGCGCGTGCACGCGACATCAACGTCCCTCGCCATGTATGTACCTACTACGTAGGTATAGGTTCCTGGCGCATGACGTGTGTGTTGAAACTCCATGTATAATACGGTAGTCATTTACCCATATATGTATATGTACATGTATGTAGTTAGCATCGTTATTGTTTTGTTATTTTAGAGCTGCTCGTCCGTCTGGCTGAGTTTCAGTTTCGTGTTTGTTGATGACACGTGATGTTGTGCCAACCCGCACATGTAGGTACATGTGCATAGATATGTATGTAGGTACTCCCGCAGTTGGACCTACCGTAACCCAAGCGGGTGTGATAGCGTGATGCTGTTGACCGACACATGCTGGACCGGACACATTTTCGAAAAGTTTCGAAATACGTTCCTCCACTCAGATTCGGGTTGTTTCAAATTGGGTTGCATCCGAGTGGCACACGGAACGAGTGAATCATCAGGTTAGCGGTAAAGTTCTCGAATGTCCACCATCTCCGTCCAAAATTCTCGAAACTTCTATCTCCGTCCACCATTCTCAAAACTGTTTTGGTGAAAAGCTGTTGGAGACAGTTGGCCTACATGGCGACGGTGTGGACTGGGTAAACTTTTGAAGCGCCATCTCCGTCGACCATTCGCAAAAGTTGTCGAATGTCCACCATCTCTGTCTAATCCAAACTCCACCATTTTCGAAACAGTTGCTGATTGTCCACCATCCGTGTCCACCACGATAGCGTGCATTAAATCATGAATTTCCAACTTTGAGATACTCCCTCCGCCTGATAATTTTCTAATTTCTTTTTCAATTTACCGCCCTTGAAATTTCAGGGAAATCCTGTGTCGGTCATGTGTCTTTGTGTCGGTCAGCAGTCGTTGTAGTACCTATAGCTGCACTGTCATTGCAGAGCAATTATAGTACCTATCTACATACGTAAATTATGCAGAAATATGGTTGTTATTGCTAAACCGTTTCGATTGGTGGGCAATAGAGTAGAGAAAAACGGCAGGGTCCAAAGCAGTAGGACCTACAAGCGATCCGATCTGCCCAAACACAAAACTCAAGCTAGCATGTACTGTATTACACAGTAATATATTATAGATGTGACATATGTACGTAAATATCAACAAAATGGCTTTAAAGCAATGATCTTGTCTTTCGTGCTGCACTGTTTACATCAATTTTTTCAAAGTTTTTGTCAGGGCGTCGTCCTCAAATGGCTCGTTTTCAATTATTTTTACCGTCCTCAATGCTGATGGTGACATATTTTCTTACAAATGTTCCATGCCCAAGCTTTGTACCGGATAAATTGCGCGGTTTCCCCAATTAGAATCTCGTGTTACATTTATCTCATATCGGATAAAGCTCAAATGAAAATTTACAAACAAATAAAAAAGCCAAATATTGCGATGCGAAACTTTAGGCCTATCAAATTACAACATTCTGGTATTCGATGGCTTAGAAGCCGTCCAAAATCAAACACAATTTTTGGGCAAACCTACATTTATCTAGGAAAAGTGCAGTGGGTGTCTACCCAGGGCACAATTTTTTTCTGCAACTGGCAACGACCATTGCGCGAATATTGCTTGTGGCGCTTTTAAAAATTAAAAAATAACAAGACAAACAGTTACTACAGCGGCCGTTTTCGGGCGCTTGTGGTGGCCCTCGGGGAATAATGCAAAAAGATTCTTTGTCGCTCAACAAAAAACATCAGTCTTAAATTGAGCGTAAATCACGCGCCAGCCCTTGAAAAACAATTACGTCTGTCCGCGTGCACAGTTGAGTCAAGAGGGTTAAGTTATCGGAACCCACGAAAAAATGCGTGTGGGCACAACTACTTTGTTTCAAATTTGAACCCGCCTTGTCTTCGTTTTCTTCAAAGTTCCGCAATTGCACGCGCGGGATCTTCCTGCGTCTCATGTGCAACTTATGTATGTTCCTTTCTTGTGCTCGCATGCTTGAGGTTTACAGTTTCAGGCCCCGAATCTTGTTCCGGGTTATGGCTGAGCAACACCTTTCCCTCCAATGTGGGTTTGTTGCAATAGCAATGTTTCTAAAGATGGATATCGTTTCTTTCTCTTCCTGACTATTATATCTGAGCAGTTTTTTTTAAGTTCCTCCCCCGAATGATCAGAATACCAAGGAATCAATGTGTGCCAACTCGGTTTTGAGTTTCACACATGTAGAAAGTTCAATTTGTCGCTTGTGCATGCGCGACAAGTACAACAATTTTCGTAAACGTTTGTCATCATGCGGCTGCTATGGCGCACGGTCTTTTTTTGTCAATATATTTCCGGGCGCGGCATGGGTATACCTTCTAGGTACATACGGTAACGCTCACACACACACACACACAGACAGCACATTTATACCCAGGCAGCAGTAGTTTTATTTATTAAAAGCCCTCGGCGTTGCGCGCACGGCGCGTGAACCATTTTTACTCGTTTGAACTTAGTTCCGTGTTCTCATTTATGTATAAGCCGGGTGCCGCTTTTTTCAGCCGAAACACCATCGGCACCACCATAAAGTACAAAACACAACACACGTGTGCATGTACCGTACTCCATAGACGCACTACAACAACGCCACGCATGCGCCGCATGGGACTAAAAAATTCAATTTTCAAAATTTTCGCATTTTCTTTTCTCTAATGATACTTTAGGCGCGAGCTCCGCCGCTCGTACCTACAGTATAACGTATACTGTATGTAGGTACGTGTAAGATGCCTAGCACATATACCACTATGTGCTTCACGGAAAAGTGTCTAGATGAATGTGGTTACATTCATGTGTGTGCATGTAGCTGGACATTGGGTAGGCGAGAGCTAAACACGGAACTCTCTTTAAGCGTGTGCCTTAAACTATGCGCAGGCGACTTCAAAGGTCCCCGCGATTCAGAGAACACTACAATGTATATGTATGTACATGTATGTACAGTATGTCCATTACGTGTGCACTTGAACCAAGTAATCATAAACATCCCATGTCTGCGGCATAAACACAGTGGCACATACACATATTTTAAAAAATCTATTTTTTCAAAATTTTTGTTCCTGGTTCTCGAGAGCTACATATGTGCTTTGGCACATACAGTATGTCGCCCTGGTACATTGTACGTGGTCATGCCTGCTGCTGGCTTTTTGTCTTTGCCAGACGCTGTTTTTGACATGAAAACTTCTACTCATGCCAGCGCGTGGCTTCACATGCAAAGTTATTCAAATGATAAACTTCATTTCAACATGTGTCATGTTGTTCAATGCTGAGTTTTATCAAGCTGAGCCCATAAGTCGCAATGGCTTTATTTGTTTTTACTTCCGGCTCATGGTGTGCTTGTGTGTGAGAGTGAAGGATCGAAGCTTGAAAAACAAGCTCGTTAATACAAAAATAGGCACCGTCTTTGCCAATATACTGTCAATGTATAACGATGGTTATTAAAATTACTTTCGCCGCACCGCTGTGTCCGTCTCGACGAGAGAGGCTGTCTACCGTATGCTTGAAGCTTGTCAATTTAATGTTTTTGTATTTAGATCTTTTTCCTTGAAGCCTGCCTTCGTTATTAACGCAGTCGAAGGTATGTAGTACTCTTGTCCCGTGGGCGTGCGTACCGTGTCAATATACTGTAGAGTTGTTTCGCAAAAGGAACACGGATCATTCCAGCTTTAACCACACGTAATTCTTACTATTTCAAGCCCAATGTGCTCCATTATCAATACTAATCGACGATCCTATTCAACGCTATTCAAAGGCGTACATCTTGTTTTCAACCACCGTAGTAGGTACATAGGTACTGTATTATGAAATCAATCATACAAGTCAAGAAGGAACTTTTTTAATCCTCACTTTTCATTTAATTAAGTCCCCACGTAACGCACGAGGCTGCGATCAGATAAATGCGGAATGCGGAAATTGGTGATCAGATAAATGCGGAATTCTGCATTTCTGTATTCCGCAATCTGCATTCTAGAGTGTAAAGCAGTGTGTGCCTGCATGGTTGCCTCAGTGCAACTTTTTGAGTCGCAGCCAGACCGCGTTCCCGTAGCTCAGTTGGTTGAGCAACTGGCTGTCCAGGACTGGTGGCTGGGAGGTCGAGGTTCGAGTCCTTCCGGGAGCATTACGTTTGGTGTGACGGTTCAGTGTTCACAATTCCGCTAGGTATCTGATCACCCGCAGAATTGTGTGTACATGGGCGTGTGTTGTCAACTTCCAACGTGCTGACCTCAAATGTTGCATGCTGGACCGAAACTATAAAATTGCTCGCAGAAACTTGCAATTCCGTAAAGTTGATCAGATATGTAAATGCAGAATGTGGAATGCAGAAATTTACAATTCCGCACTTATGTATCTGATCACAGCCTAAACAATGTTCATAATTTTTGTTCAACTGACGTACTATGCAGTGTCATGTAAACGCGCAAGCTTGTGATCCATCAATTTTTTCACGTACAGTACCGAATGTATATTTCCGTTGCTCAGTTGTTCAGTTCCATTGTCTGCGTTGCACTCGTTGTTATTTATGAAACATAAGTTCTTAAGCACTGTCAGTCAAAATTATACACTTGAAATCATACATATACCATGCATTTCTCACTCTATGGCACGGCCTCACAAGATTTGCTTTTAATTATATCGACCTTTTCTCCGTGCACCTGTATGTAAGGAAAATAAGCGGCTGCAATAATTATCGTGGTACGGTAGAACTCACAAATGTATATACTTTACTTGACGAAGTTGCCGACGCAATAATATAGTTTTGGAAAAATTTGTCCGATCGATGTACCTGGGTATACCCAAGAGCTACAGTATGCATGGTTGTCAAGGAACTAGACAAAGACAATACGCCCAAGATCACCAAAAATAAATACATAACGTACCGTGTGCAGGCGCAGGCACACCTTCGGCACCTGGGGTCCCCAGGTGAAGGTACAGTATATGAGGGTGGAATTTTGGAAGCGGTGTAAACAAAAGAGTAGTGTAAAGGTCAGTGTAACGCTCGGTCGCTCATTGCACGTTGTCAATGCTTCAAGTTTACACCGAGTTTACACCAGTCGGGCTTTACACCGAGCGCACCAAACTCTTGTTTGGGCGGCCGTTTGAAAAATTCCACACCTAATGCGGCATCAAAACATTGCTGCATCAGTTTGTCGTTTGTTGGATTAGTATCATTCAGTGAACAAAGTATTGTGCAATCTTTGCAGGGATATTTCTGTTTTTTTTAATATTATAAAACATACCTGCACCAGTTTTGTATTTTGGTGATACACATGCAATCGACAAGTTGACCTGATAAGGCTCAAGCTGTGTTGTACAATTATGGTATGTAATGTACGTTTAGGCTCCAGATTTAGGAGCATCTCGGGCAAGAGTTGAGCGCGTGGCTTAATTTTATAAACTGTGTGCAGCGCGAGCTTGCGTCACAAATCCCATTATTAATGAAGTGCAATTACCAATAACACTGGGAATACGAACCTTTCAACTTCATTATCAGAGTTTTGGCTTTCAACCTATACAAGCCCCGTGAATCCGTACTTTCTCTTGTTCCTTGTGTTTGCCGTTTTTAGCCGCATTTCCGTGTCGCTTGTATTGGTTTTCTGCAGCATAACAAATGTTATACAATATTGTAGCTTTCTGTTCTTGTGGCATGTCTCTATTAATCTCAACAAAACTGATGTCAATTTTGAGGTTGGCATTGGATGTGTAGCCGAAATTGACTCTTGGTTTGTTCAGAATGTTGATCCATAAAATTTTCCAATCACAAAAAATGACACATTTTCTGCCCTGTGTCTGCATGAGAGGGCTGGGCGCCCCTTGGTCTACCGAGGAACAAAAAATAATGCGATCGTCGTATTAATAATTGAGCAGATCTTGACATAATTTGACATCAAAAATGCATCCCAAAAGCCGCTTTATTTGTTCAGTCTTGTTGTTCTTTGGGTTCCTACACCTATATATGCATATGTATACATCATGCTGAACACTGGTATCCCCAGGATTTTTTTAGAACAAGCTGCCTTTTCGATCACTTTCATTTGCGCAATAAAGATAATAGCAGTTCCTCGTGTCTGATGTTGTTTGCTTCCAACGGCCAAGATTAAGTTTTCTGAATCATTTTATTTGCCTTATCCGCGAAAAGCATGACAGGTCTACATGATGGGTACCCAAAGTGGAAATGGCATGCAAAAATAGCTCCTCCTGCCTCACTATGCGACCAAGGCTGTAGATTTGAAGTGACATTTAACTGCACTATGGACTATTGCTTCAGTAGAATGCACAAACTCCACGACAAAGCGCATTCTCAATAATGACTTGTACCATAACGGATGCTTGTTGTTCTAGACTTCACCATTCTTACTTTTTATAGTTGCTCAGTGGATTACGGTAAAAACTTTCAGGTACCTACAATACCTTCTAGAGTTTTATCTAAGGATAAAGGTTTCATGGATCAAGTAGAGGCAGTTTGCTCACTTGGTCATACATACCTACGCAAGCAAGTGCATATTTCACTGGGTCTCACATCAGTCTCAAAGGATTTTTATTAGTTTTTCGCTATAATTACACAAAGAATCCCCAAATGTCACCGCAGCAATTAGTGTCCTATAACAAGCTGGCGAGCTATAACCGTCTGAGTTTGACTAAAATCATAACATGAGCTGTTTTCTGGAAGGGTCCGATTCTCTCTGGGATCAATTGGATAGTGTGTCATGCCTCATGCCTCATGTCCACGCGTGTAGTAAAATTGTTTAGTAGCGCCACCTATTAAACTTCCTCAATTAGCAGACAGTGCTTGGTGGTGCAAGACGAGGACTAAAGAAATCTCATTAAAGACTGTCCAGACAACAACAATATTGTTACCTATACATCCACGATTCTATAATTAATCTTTGCAGACGTCATCAACGGCTGTTCAATTGCAACAATCACCACCAACGAGTGAGCACACCCTGGCGTTGACCGCACCCCCGAATCCGATGGGCGCGGGCGTACAGCAGGCGCCCCATCTGGCATCCGATTATATTCCGACATCGCAACAGAATGGGGAACTCATTGGTAGGTTATACATGCGGGCGATGTTTCAAAGCGATCTGTTTCTTGAGTGAATACATTCGGGATTTATGTCAAGCATACGTTGGATTAATGATTGCTTGATGTTTTATATAGTCATCAAAACTGATGATTACATCGCTTCGCCAGAACTGGAGACGTGCACCAGGGCGTGCATCGCCGATCGGTAGCTGGAACAACAACCAAAAAATATTATTAATTATTATTCCAGGTGGTGTCGATTGTGCGTATTGCGGCCGGACGCTGCCGACAGAGACGATGCTGCAATTGCATTTGATCGACGCGCATCGACCCGAACTGCTGCAATTGGCTCAGCAACAACAGCAACAGCAAATTGTTGGTTTCCAGCGTTTTTGTCGCATTTGGGCTTTGGTTGAGGCTCAGGCGTGCACTTGGGGCCAGCCGGAACTATGTCGTTTTTGGTTATAGTATACCCAATGACATGGACAACGTCCAAGAATAACCAGATGAGCAAGTCCGGCTCAAAGTGCCCGTTCGTGTTTAGAAAAGCCAGTCACTCCGAGCCGAACTACCCAAATATACAAGCTGATGTTTCAGCAAGATGACGCCGACGCAGCCGCCCGATCAATATTGCACATGCAGCAGCAACAACAACATCATCAAAATGATGGTGATACCAGCACGGATGGAGCGGTGAACAAAAACAAGGTGTTCAATCCTGAGGCTTACTGTGAACTTTGCGAGGTACGCGACCTTTGCACTTGTAGTCATATGCACATTGTGCACGTTTACTATTTACGTGTAAAGGCAAACCACATCAACACGAGCCCGATTTCGAAGGTGGTTGTATTCAAAACGAATAGAAAGAGAAAATCATCATGCTCCACTTTGTATTCTTCAACGTGTAACATTTCCCAAATCAGCAGAGACGTATGAATGTTTCACTATTCTGCCAGCTGCGAAATCGAGCTCGTGTTGGCGTAGTTTGCCTTTATATAGTTGTGTTAGCTATTAGGTATCGAAAGGTGGAGTAAACAATATTACCGCCGTACCTTTATAGGGATATAATCAAGACCGAGCATTTTCTGTCAGTATACGAAGAACATTCACTGTATTGCGTGTGATGAGGTTAACTTCAGTTTGGAAACCAAATTGTTGTTCAGAAGTGTGCAGAAAAAAGGGCACACTTCATTTACCTTTTCGGCTCGCTTTGGTGCAACTGCGGCGCTTTTCATAATAAAAGTTTCAAAATATGTATGTTTGCAGAAGGAGTTCTGCAACAAATACTACCTGGCAACGCACAAGGCGACCAAACACGGTCAAAGTGGCGGGCTGGGTGCGCTGGGTGCATTTGCGGGTGTACCGGGTCTGGGTGTGGGTGCGGCAGCACTCGGTAACCCACCGATGACGTCATTATCTGCTGCTGCTCAACCATTTGGCAATACATTCCAAACAAGCGCCACTGCATTCGACACTGCTGGTGTTCCCAAAGATAATAACGGTTGGTTGGTTGATGTTTCATTGTTTTGTTAAAACTGGATCGGTCGTTTCTGGGTGTTGTTTCGTCTAGTGTTTCGTATTGCAGTCACTGTTCGTTGTAGTGATATTCGTTATGCGATATATTCGATCACTGAGGAGACATGCCCTGATGTGAGGAGAATTTGTATTACGTGGCTTTTTGAGCAAATCGCTGGAGTGATACGTTTGTCATAGTGATATTTTTCCATTGGGTGATATTTTCGAAACGGTGTAAAGGTCAGTTGGGTGTAGAGGTCGGTGGAAAGCTCGGTCGACACCGACAGCTCAGTGTGAAAGACCTCGGTGTAAACTGGAAACATTCCACGTTAGTAACAGGCAATGTTTCACGTTTACACCGAGCTACGCCGACCGAGCTTTCGACCGAACTTTACACCGACCTTTACGTCCAAATGACCTTTACACCGTTTCG
Organism: Rhynchonema sp. JSB1_4; assembly: GCA_030248065.1. Lineage (NCBI taxonomy): Eukaryota > Metazoa > Nematoda > Chromadorea > Monhysterida > Xyalidae > Rhynchonema > Rhynchonema sp. JSB1_4. The sequence continues at coordinate 18,863 of JASAMV010005987.1, forward strand.
AAAATTCCACCCATTGTCCTGCTGATGTCATTATTGCGAACAGTGACTGTACGTGGTATATACTTCGAGATTTGACGGTTTCTCATTGTTTGGGAGGTGTTTGTACTTATAAGAAGAAGAAGCAGAAGCTTCACAACTGGATCAGTATCTCGGAATTATCGTCAATACAAAATCCACAATACTCAGACAACTAAAGGTCTCGCCCTTTCCAGACTCATTCTTCGCGTGCAACGTTTGCGGCGAGAAATGTTCGAGCGAGTTTCTATTGCACACGCACATTCTATCGACACACGCAAATATGGCTGTCGGCAGTCAACCGTCGGACACCGCACCCACACCTACAGCCACCGTAACCCAATTCGGAAGTGCTGTAGTTGACACCGAGCCGCAACAGGAACAACAGCAACAACCACAGATTCCGACCAGTGGCTCTCTGGCTTCAAATCTGCAACAGGCGCTCTATACCGCGCATCTTATGGGATTGCAGGTATACGGTATACGATTGGGTTACTGTAGAATTTGAGATTTGAGTGTCATGGCACGATCGGTCGTCGAGGTGCCAATCCAGAAGCGCGAAACAGCCAGTCAGATATAGAAAACACTGGGTCACCGAATGTGAACTAACTTCTAAGCCATGCTCTATACAGTAATTGACCCACCTTAACTTGCAGAACACCCTGTCAAGCGCTAACAGCGACCAATCCACGACACAACCCCTGATGTCCGGCCTGGGTCATCCGACTCCGACTTCGGTCGACTCTGCGGGCTCACCGGTCCATATTATGGACAGTGTGAAACTGATGGCTGCTTCGGGTTCGTGTTTTTATTTATTTATTTTGATAAAATGCAAGTTTAGATTAATAGTGCTGTGCACACCGTTTTTATATGACAACTCTGAAGTGCAGGACATACATATCGCGCGAAATGCGTTACATATACTGTACGTACAGTCCTATTTGATGGCTAATTGTTTAGTCATAAACGCAAATCGTCTACTCAGCAACCCTGAATGCTTGCCAGAAATCCTATTTGCGTGGTCTTCGGCATACGAGTTGACCACCCCGAAATCATGCCAACAAAACCACCCATGCTGCAGGTCTGCTGGGTCCGGTGGCGCAGGCAGCCGCGCAGGCCGCGGGTTACGGTAGTGCCAAGCCAGACGGTAGCCCCTCATTGACCACCAACGGCACACAGTTGGAGGCTGGCCAAATGATCATGCCCAATCAGATGGGACAACTGGATGGCATGCAGGGCATGATGCAGCAGTCACCCGTTAACAAGGTATGACTTTATATGGTTGGTGAAACATCAGCTTGCCAGCCAAGTTTATGGACAGGGTGTGCAGGCGCACAATGTACTGGTCAGCTGATGTTTCACAGTCGGGTGTTAAACTGCCCTCATTTGAATGTTACTATAACTCAGTTTGGAATTATTTTTTCAGCACATTGTATTTTTTATAGGAATCCTACTGTGAATTCTGCTGCAAAGAGTTCTGCAACAAGTACTTTCTGCGCACGCATAAACTCAAAAAGCACGGCATCGTTATTGATGAGCCACTAACGAACAGCGGACGAAAACGATCGGCAACCAGCATGACCAAGTCGCCGATTCGGCCCGATGTCGGGTACGTTTGTAACACTACAGGATTACGGTAGGTTACGGTAACTACTACAGTATCCCCTTGACTTCAGGCACAGCGCGTCGGTGTCGCCAAACAAAGCGGTCTTCTCACCTTCTCATCTGGCGTGTACCGTAGCCAATGTTGCCAATTCAGTTGACGGATCATCGAATAGAGGTTTGTATATACGGTAACTTGATTGGGTTACTGTAACCACAGTAACTCACATACGCAATATTTTCAGCCGACTCACCGCGTCAGTCAGTGATCGTGAGCGGTGGTGGACCCGAAACATCAGATGATGTTTCACAAGCCAAACAGCCGCGGCTTGAGGTGCCAATGGGCTCAATCGCAAATGGAACTGTGGGAAATGCCAAGTTCAATCTCGATGCCATGATGAGTCTCGCTGTGGCCACTAATCAAGGTTGGTTACGGTAGTTGGGTTACAATAGGAGAGTGAGGGACACGGAACTTATTCACTTGCAGGTTGTTTTCGGATTATGCACATAGTTCATTTTGACCAATTTCGCAGGCACCAGGTCCTCGTCAGTTTGGAATTCGATTTGCTAAACTTTAAAAATAACTATAAAAATTGAAAAAAGGCTCCAAATTTATTGCAGCATCGAATCAGAACGACGAACAAGCCACCAATGAATTGTCATGTTCGATTTGTGGCCGTACATTCCCGTCGATGTTCACGCTCGTGGCGCACAAATACAGGGAGCATCCGCAACAAGCGTCGCCTGTCGTGGTTAGTGCGTGTTTACTATATGGAAACTTTTTAATTTTTTGTTGTTCGGAAATCCGATCCGGTTTTTGGGTTTTACAAACCGGATTCCAAAAAAAACTGTCTGATGATCCGGTGCGCCAGCCACCTGTGTAGATAACAATGGCCTCAGGTTATCGTTTCGCAATCTGAATCCAAGCGATTCTCAAAAACCTTTCAAGGTGCCGACCTCCCACAGTGCGTCACCGCAAAAGCCAGCCCAAGTCGATGTGCTTCAATCCCTGATGATGGCTTTGGGTCGACCCGCACCCCTGGAACCGGGTCAGGCTTCCGGCCTGGGTCAAGGAGTGGTGCCCACCAGTGGGTCCCCCGTGCTGGACGCTTTAGACCCCGAGGCCTACTGCGATATTTGCAAGAAAGAGTTCTGCAGCAAGTACTTTCTCAAGACGCACAGACAGAACATTCATGGTGTGATGACGGATGATGATGGCACAGGTAAGTACGGTAGATACTATTTTGTGCTAAATTTGGAATATTTTGTCTTAATTTTGACGCACTGGCTTGGCATGGATTTCTATGCAATTTTTTATTGCGCTGTATTTAGTGATAGAGTTGGCGCACTAATTTCGGCCAGCGTAAAAGTTGTTCCCTTGCGCACCAAATGGACAAAAGTAAATACAGTTGTAAGGTATACAAGCAAAACTCCTCCCCTTGATATTTCAGGGATGCCCCTGATCGCACCCCTAACAAGCAACATGGTGCCGCAGTCACCAATGACCGAGACCAGTCAAATGTTGCCTGCGTCAATGGGTGCTATCACACCGACTACACCAGGGCGCAGCCGACCGCGATATTTGACCGGCAAGAATTTCTGCGATATTTGCAATAAAGAGGTGCGATACTTTTTTGGTTATTATGATGTATTTTAAATTTGAAATATTAGTGCCACACTCATAATCTAAGAATTTTTCATTATCGCAGGTCTGCAATAAGTACTTTTTGCGTACGCACATGCTCAAGATGCACGGCGTTGTCATTGATGAGAACAAGACAATTATTGGCAATATTGACACGTTGGACAAGGAGCGAACTGGCACATTGGTGTTTCGGTGAGACATTTGGAATGGTTTTGCGTTACGGTATCGATGGGCAGGATAACCGGATTGAGATAGAGCATGCTGTTGGATTGAGCATGAAACTCGCCAGGCCAACTTATGCATACGCACTGACGATGACCTGGTGCACCTATCGCCCCCTGTGAAAACAGGTAGGAACGGCCAACCATGGAGTACTGTATAATTCACATTCTCTCGGCATAACTGAAACATCATCCAACAAACATCTACCTTCCAGTTGCGACATATGCTCGAAAGAGATGTCCACACGTCAGCAACTCAAAGAGCACAAACAGAGCGTACACGGCGTGCAGCCAGTGCCGACAGCCAGTGGTGGCCAACATCATCGGTCGTCCAATGTGCACCACCCAACGGCCATCAACACTGACGAGATCATGCCCACCATGGTTGGACAACTACAACAACAACGCACACAAAATGAGATGGAATCGCCGCAGATTGTGTAAGTCGATGTTTCATGTCATAAAATGCTTTTGCTGAAAAGTTGTGTAAAGAATTAATGTAAAAATAAAAACATTTTTACTGAAATGGCGCATTTTGAGTGAAATTTCCAGCAACCAAAATGCGCCGACATCATCGATTTCGAGCATTTCGTCGTCGAGCGTCGGCTCGTCGTTCGCCGAAGTCTGTCCGGTGAGTGGATTTCGGTAAAAACCGAAATGTATAAAAATGAGAAATTTTTTCCCAGATTTCACGAAATATACCCTTACCAACCCGCACAGGTCTGCGACGGCCGGTTCTCGGCACCCACCCAGCTGTGGTCGCACATGCGTGAGGCTCACACCGGTGTGGTGTCGAATGATCTCATGGACTCTTTCCTCAAATCCGCACAGGACTATGAACAACAGCAACAACAGCAGCAGCAGCAACAACATCATCATCAACAACAACAGGTAAACAACAATGTTGTTGTTGTTGTTCATGTTGTTTAGTGGATGACCGGGGATCAGATGATGATTTCCGGCGGGCAGGTTAACAGCAGTGCACAACCAAACGTTAGACTTGGTACCGTAGTCCAGCTGCAGTAACGTACCGTAACTCATCCATCTACCTATATGTACAGACAGTATGTATGTACCATTGCAGAGCTCGCTGCGTGAGCCAGCGTCAAACAAATGCGCCGTTTGCAACGCCCAATTCTCGGACGTAGTCGATTTGAACGTGCATGTCATTCAGAATCACACACTCGCCGAACAACAGGCCGCTGCCGCCAGACGACAACAGCAAATGATTGGTCGGTTGATGTTTCAGCCGATTCTATTTGTTTATTTTGTTGGGATTGCCAAGGCCACGTGACTTTTTTGTAATTTGGTGTATTTTGATCTCAAATCTGTCACAAAACAGGTCATATTTGACAATGATCAAAACGTCCAAGGCATCTCCAAGTTTTTTATTGACCGTATGTACGTAATTTAGCTCCGTATCCCCATTTCACCACACACAGCGGTGCCCCGGGTGCTCATCAGTGTCCAATCATTTCAGACCATTCAGCGACATCATCCAGTGCCGGCTCGTCGGGTCGCCATAGTCCGCCGATGGTGCAAATCGATCGCGGCAGTGGCACAAAGATGTACCGCTGTTCGTACTGTTACTACTACACTCGTTGGCGGTCGAACTTGTCCGTCCACGAACGTAGACACCGCGGTGTCCCGTCAGCTAATGGTTGGTGGTGTTGCGGGGGGTGGCAATCGTTGTGAATTGTATGGCTATTTGTGTTTTTTGGGCTGCCCCGTCTCGGAACAGTTTTCGCGGCAGACAGGCGGTGCACCAGGCCATCGCCAGTGTGCGAATTCATGCGACGGCCATACACGTGACCCAGGAAAGACAATTTTTTTAACGTTAAAGCACCTATCGATTCATGATTTCTATGCCGGCGCAAAAACACTGTTCCAAGTGTGTTTCAACTACGCATGTGAACTTATTAAGTCCGTCTAACCATATATTTCACAAAAAAAATGCAAAACAGCTAAGCCCCCTTGTTTATTGCAGCGTCGGCAGCCGTGGACAAACCGCACGTGTGCACAGTCTGTAATCGGGCCTATCGCTACGCACACTCCTTGGAGCGGCATACGGATGTCCATAAATTGTCGAGTCAATTGCAAAGTGTCTACAATTCACCGGAGAAACAGCGCAATAAACAACAACAACAACAACAACAGTCGACTACGGTATCGCCAATGAAACGATCTCAGCAAGGTGCGAGGCCCATGAATGTGATTGTTTCTTATGTCTTTCGTTTTTTGGTTTTTGTTTGCACAATTAAAGCAATTCTCTGTCAAAACCGTTGAAATCATATCTTTTCAACATTTCCAGCGGCGCACGGTTCAAAGCGCTACCGCTGCACAAAGTGCGACATGGTGTTCAGGTCACGTGACCTCTGCCGGTCGCATCTGTACGCGGCGCACCGACGTTTCGATGCGAGCACACACGCCTACATGAAACATCTGTTGTGTGAAACATCAGCCAGCCCGACGAAACAAAGTCGTGATGAGGCGGTGGTCGAGTGTTTACAGGGTGTGGTCACCGCTGTCGCTGAACTCAAAGAACAGGTATTATAGGAGTTGAATGCCATGGAATTATGTATGTTATATGAAGTTCGTCTAAAAAATAATACAAGTCGCAAATTTTTGAATGTATACTCGGGTGTAGGCGGTTTTCATTATATGCGTGCCACGAGAAAACAAGCGGGTGAGAGCTCGTTCTAAATCTCCCAGTCTATTCATATTTGCACAAAATTCTCCTCGACCAATGGCTGCTTTTCAAACACAATGTTTCATACCTTTGTAGGGCCCGCCACCGGACTCTTCATTGCCCGACTGCTCTCTGATGCGAACACCGACCAAACTGGGAGCATCGGCGCGCAGTAGCCCGCCAGCGACGCCCCCGTCCGGTTACGGCGAGCAACAAAGAAATGGGGAGCACCACACGAACGGCTTCTCAATGCAAACGTTTGTCGTGCGCTTGATCGACGTGGAAAACGAACAGCAAGAACAGGCACACCTGCCGTTGGTCAACGAAATGTTGGTGCACCTACCTGTGAAACATCAACTTCAACAGGGCACCACCTGTCGCGTACATCTCAGTCCGTTGCGTGTGTGAAACATCAGCCAACCGGACTCTCACTCTTTGCTCTCTCTCTTGAACCCTTCCTTTCGCTCACTGACTGGTTGAACTGTGGGCACTCTTATTCAGATGTTGTTGCATTATCGTATACCAAAAACCGCTCAGCGTTTCTCAAAATTTTACAGCATCCACCCAATAAATATTGTGTTGTTTTAAATTACAGTAGTGGTGTGTGGTGCTATGTGCGTCTAAGTTAACCGTAGCATTTTGACAAATTTTCATCACTTCATCGCTTTATAGTAATGACTGTTGTGTAAGATGTCTGATGTTTCAAACTGATTACTGTGTCCTTATCATACAATTTTGTGCGCGCATCAAAAACCGCATGAAGCACAAATTTTCCTGACGAAATCTCAACTTATACTGAGCTTGTTCACAAAGAAACACTACTATTGCCATCATCGAACATTACAATAATGTCCTTTTCTGATTGGTTGTCCTACTCTGTACCGTAATCCGACATGTTTGTGTTGTGCCATTATATTTCATAAAAATTGATTGATTAATTATTGTAATCGGTCAGTTGATTTATTGATCAATCGAATATAGTAATTTATCATGGTTGATTTTCGACGCAAGCACCTTTGGTCTCGTCACTACAAAAATTTTCAACTCAGGTGCACAGTAGAGTTACTGAGTGAGATTTTTTAATGACATAAAATAGAGGTGCGGAACTTATGCCCGGCAGCTCCTCAGTAGCTCTACACATCAAGCGAGACTTCTTGAACTTGCCAGCCGTGCAATCTTGCAGTCACATTTATATTGTTCAATTTTTTTTTGTTTGATTTCTGTGTTCTATCTCTGACTTTTATTTGAATTATTTGTGTTCATTTTAACTTTTATTTTTTTCTGTGTTGTTCCACAGTTTGCCATATTTGTCTCAAACTTTTCATCGCGTTCTTTTAACTGATTTTGTTTAATTCCTGTTATAATTCATTGGTCTGTACATTTTTTATAACATGAGCATTTTTCAAAATTCATTCTTCGCATGGCACTATTTTTTATTTTTAAAAAATAAACAGACAAAGCATTCAAACTCAATTCGCATTGTATGAATTTGTTTTTGTTTTTTGCTTTTTCTCGTTTTGTGGGAATCGTGCGTTTAATTTTTTCCACTGTTTTGTGTAGGTTTTGTTACTCTAATCCGCATTATATATACTCGATTAAAATGCGCAGGAACTGAAAAATCTCACAAAATTGTACGAGTTATGGTGTAGGGTTGGGGATTAGATTTATATTAGTTGCTGTCATACACAAAAATAATAATTATTATGCGTGTTGTGATCGGGTTCTGGGTTCGTCTCCGGGACAAGACATGAAGTTTGATTTTAGGATACGTGGAGTGGTATAATTTAGATTTATTGTGGTATTGCGTGCAAGTTGTCTTGTAGTTATTGGTCCTAACAATACTGTATTTTACCAATACTGTCTGCGGGTTAATCATTTTTTCTGTTCTATTTCTTTAGCTAATGACGAAGAATTGTATATCTAAATTTGTGTAGTGTGATTACTGTTGTTCTCAAGCTATAGTACTGATTAAAGCACATAATTTGTCTACTTTTTTTTACTCATTGTGGTGTACTTTTATTCCATATACCACTGTCCTGTACCTGTATATTCCATGTGTGTTCCGATATCTTATATTTTTTATTTTCTATGATTATTGCTTTGTCATGTTATTTGTGCTGTTCTATATTTATGTCTAAAGTGTTTCGTTATGATCTAGAGTTTCAAAATAAACTCATTTTCAGTTTATATGTCGAGTGGACAATTTTATACAATCAAAACTTGATGCGCAGCATGGTACAAACAGGCATTTACATTTTCAGCACAAACCAAATAGAAAAACGCACTCAGAAAATATAGGCACGGGGCACGGTGTTTTTTGCTGAACAAGCCAACACAGACAAGAGCATTAATGTCAATAAAATCAGAGCAAAATAAGGCCAGAACTTGACTAGAATGTTTTCGAATAATTCCGACAAAATAATATAAATGAATTGTAATCGCAAAAACTGCAAGAAGGCAGAATAGTTACAAAAACACTGCCTTGGTCTCCATGTACAGGTTGTGTCGCTTCTCTTTCTCCTCCTGTTCTTTCTTGCGTTGCGCCTGCTCGTCCCGGATTTCGGCCTCAAACTCACTGCCTCGCGTTTGGCATTCGATCTGTGAAATGGATACGGGTTACGGTAACTGGTGGGTTACTGTAACTCACGGTATGCGGTGGTGACGGTGGAACTTGAGCCAATGTTGTTCGGCTCGGATACGTGAAACGTAGTTGATGGTCAGGATCAGAAATCAAGCATCCTAATGGTTGTTGCTTCGACTTAGTACGCGTGCGGTGCACTAGGTCATCATCACGGCGATGTTAAAAAATACAAAACACAACAAAGACATTTCAGCAGCGGTTCAAAAAAAATAACGCGCCAACTTTTGCTTCAAAGAAATGTTTGGCGCCGATCACGCCCTCTTTCGTCACGTCGATTGACTGCAGCCCCGCGAGCTCGAGCAGTGTCTCGTGGTCGCTCAACTCACCGGCGGCCGCTTTGCGGAAAATCAACAGGAACTGCGCGGAAAAATTGTATTTGCGATTTTGGTTGCGGAAATAACTTACATACTTTGTTTCTCAATTCATTCATTTAGGTGTGGGAGTAAAGTGGATAAGTGATGGCTCTTCAATTTATCGTGCTGACGATACCGGGGCACCTCGCTAGGCCGCCTAGAAAAACCGGTCGAAACGGCAAACCAGAGGCGGAGACGGCCGTGTGATTGTGGAGGGCCAAGACACTTTTGCCTCGCCAAATTGAAACCCATGGTTTTGGTGGTAGTATTTGTCTCCTAACGTAAGTACATATGTATTTTGTGGTTGTTCCGTCATAAACTATTCCCGCTTTCGGTACCATCTGTATGTATATTATTGGGCATACTTGCTCTCATTGCCGAGCGGTGGACCAGGCAATCTTCAACACCGATTTTTTCAGCGAGCATGCATGAGGGTGGGATATAATGATCGAGCGATATACCTGGGAGTCTACGCATGTATGTACATAGGTCACAATAAAGAATAGTCACCACAAAAGGGGGATAGGACGTTTTTGACGACCTACGTGTTGGTCATTATGCATAGATGGTCACTATAAAGCGGATTGACTGTACGTATACCTCTCTAAAACATATTTTCCCATCTTTATCCTCGTCGACAAGATTGATCATTTCCCTCAGGGCCAAGTGCGTTTGCGGATGCCCGAGTTTCTCCATCATCAATTTCAGCTCGTTGAAATCGATGAACTGATCGCCGTTCGTGTCATATCTAAATAGCGTTGTGATGTTTCACAGTTGTTTTCATTTGATGGGTTCACGACGATGTGGCGACCGGCATGGTACTAAACTTGCTTACATAATGTAGTAGGCACGTTATGGTGCTGAACCGAGGGGCCCAAGATCCGACGAAGTAAGCCTGAAAACGGACTATCTTGGACCCGTGAACTTCTCAAGTCATCATCTTAGTATCATGTATTCGCCCTGACGAGGACCTGGTGCACCATCCGTCCACCAAAGAAGCAGGTAGAAACATAACCAATAATGGCACCATTCAAATTCTACACCAGCGTGGAACGCACTGGCTGGTCAGCACGCCAAACTCTGCGTTCTTGCCTGTTGCAGAAAGGCCACACGCAAGTGTTTGATCACCAAACTGTTCAAGCAATTCTACGAATTCCATTTCAAATCTGACTTCCCGATGTTTCACACGGGCAAAACAAAACTAACTTTTTGAACATCTCCGTAAAGTTTTTGATTTGTTTCCGACTGAACTCTCGAAACTCGCCGGCTACACTGTGCGCTTGTCTGCTGCTGGAACCGCTGGTCTCGGGTTGTTGTTGTTGTTGTTGTTGTTGTTGTTGTGGGGCATCTGTAAACCGTGTTACCATACATGCCTGCTGTGTCAAACAAACAAAAATGGTTTAAGTGCAAAATTGAAACATCAGCCAACCAACCATTCAATTGCATGTTGTCCATTCCACCAATCACCGTCTGACCGTCATTTGTGTTCGGCGAAATTGGTCGATTCGACAAACACTTTGACTCTTCACTCAAATAGATCACAGGTCGTTTGTCGGTGGCGCGAAATGCGGCTGTCGGAGACAGTTGGGGCAAAAGGTCCGTGCTGCTGTGCGTCTGCAAACAACAGATCAGGGTTTCGCCTTGGCCTGGTCTCACTCGCCGAGGTTGCAAGTCCGGCCTGGGTGCGCATGCACAAACCAGGTGAACACCGACAAAAATTCTGAAAAGTCACTTGACCCCAACGCAATCGCTAACAGCCCCTGCAATTCAGGCACGGATCGATCATCTGGTTAAAATTACTCGTCACATACTGTACATATGTAGGTGTTTTAGGCATACGACAGAAAAATGAGGCACACAACGAGCTCCTGGAACAATTGAGATTTTACATATACGTTGTGATCACTGGAAATCGGTCATTGTCAGTACGAATAACATTTCAATCTCAATTTTCAAATGTGAAGGGACCAAAAACGAACACTTTTGTTGGACGAGCTACTTGTGGGCGACAGCACTCTTCGTGGTTCGCGCGCGATGTGAATCACCGGACGTTTATCGCTGGGCAACACTGGACCGTGTAGTTGCTGCGTGGGTGAACCCATGCCCTGATAGTGAAACACCTATAGTTGTTTGAATGATCACATTTAGAACTTTTTTGATTGGGTGCCCAGAATGGTGATTTGTCCACGCGTAGATCTATGAAACATCAGCGTTCAGTCACCTGCTGTACGCTGTTCATGTAAATAAACTGTGTTCTTGTTACATAAATGTGTAGGTTCATAAAAAATGATGTGCAAGGGGTATGGGTACCGGGCACCAATCACCATCAGCGCGCTTGTCATCTGACTACCACTACTAGCTGATATTTTAACCTCCCCTCTGTATCCATTTTGAAACAATTACTAGGTATCTCATCTCCAAACAACAAGTTCCCGAAGGTCGAACCTACAGTATATTACGACCTCAATAGGCCCCTGAACCTGTATGAGATCCGGCAATGGTCCACTTGTGTCCACGACCACCGTTGTTTCCTGTTGGTCATCGTTTCGCTGTCGCTGCTTAGCGAGTTTGGCCGCCAGCTCGCGGTTCGGCTCCGGCATACTCGTGTAGTTGTTTTTAATTTTTATTTTTCTATAATTTTTCTGCTAAACTGACTTGAATGAATTAACTAAACACACGGAGACAATGAAGATGATTTGAATATCACCAACAACACCAAACATTTCGCTCAAAACTTTGTGCTGCGAGCACCTGAACCGGTTTAGGTGACTGCTTCTAACATCAGACCAACTTTCAGCAGAAGCTGAATCACTTGAAAGGACACGAGAATGAGCGCTTTTTTGAAGTTTGAAGCGCAAAGGGTGTTGAAACACGTTTTCCTGGACGGATGTGAAGGACTGAGTCACGTGTCTCTGATACGTATCTTCGGGAATTTTGACCTAAGCCAGTCTAATGCATCCTCAACTGCGTTTTAACAAACAAAACTATCGAACAACAAAGTGTAAAACTTTCGTTCAATGTACACCTAAGGCAAAAGTGTTCATTTTGCGAAGACTTTCAAGACATAAAGTATACCACACGTTGCATTGCGAACCGCATTTTGGTACACAGTGCTGTGTAACAGGGCAGCAGCAACTGCTTTTTGGCAAAAACAAACCACGCGCCCTTACCCGAGGAATATATACCGCTGTTCGTTGGTTACTATTAGTGCATATGTGCACTTCAGTCTGCATTTTTCGGTGAAGTCGCCCTACTTCTGTATCATATAATGTTGTGCAGCACCGAGCGGTTTGCAAAGTTCTGGTTCCATCCAATCCCTTACATCGCTCAACTGGGAAAACTAGAACTTTTTATTTCTGGACCCCGAATCACTCGTTGGTGGAAATTTTATCCATGATGGATCTGCACGGTTTAGTATGTCTCAATTTTTGGTTGATGATGATGATGACCATTTCGGCCCTTTACGGTTCTTCCCATCAACGCCAACGAAACCCCAAAATTGGGGAAGCCAAAGTGAAGTGGTCGGGTCAAAAGTGAAAATCTTCGGTTTCGGCTGTAGCATAGAAGCGCCACTTTATTAAAGGGCTGGGTCCCTGTCCATCTGTCTTCAATATCGCTGCAGTTAACTTTTTGCACTCGGCTAACGATGGGTGTTGGTGACGCCTTGCCTTGTTCGCGATTTGTACACAATGTTGTTGTCTTTTGTGAAAATCGAGGCTCAACCAGTGATGCCAGCAGTGAAACTAAAGTACCATCAGATACACACTTGTGTCAAAAAGCAATTTGATATTGTACCCTATGTTTTTCAACGGGTTTTGTAAAGAAGTAATGTGTTGATGGTGAGACACTAATTGTCTTCTTGTTCATATCTGCAACTGATGCACAAAACTGTAAGAGCAGAAATCGGCTTTTCATGGTATTCTAAAATTGGGTCCTGCTGATAAAGCTTTGAGAAGGTCAGTCCAGATAATCATAGTCTCAAACGACTCGGTTGTGTCAAACTTGAAAACGCGACAACACAGCGAACGGTAAGGGCGGAGGAGCCAAGGTTTTTTGATTTGTTTTGCGATGTTTTGCGACACATTTGGAGCAAAGCTGATCTTGAACAGTCTAAATATTCTTTTCACTGAATGAACAACTCTTATGGTTAAATAATTTTTATGGTTTGGATATGTAGGTTTGTTAGTTTGCTTTCAAAGTCGGGCGTACATTACAGACTACAGTATATCATGTCATTATACAGTCCAACCAGCAGCTCATGAGACGACTCTTTTTAAAGCTTGCTTGGCCAGATTCAAAAAATGCGCTTGCAGACAAAAGAAAGACATTGGGCCGAGAGAGATGATGACAAGTTCCAGCTGGCTGACATCAATTTGTTGCGTGCTTACGCAAACAGCAACGTCGTTCACCAAAAGTTTTGGGAGTCAAAAGGGAATTTACGCACCAAGGTGGAGAGCGTGTTTTCAAAAACTACATGCGTTTCTCTTTCTTTCATTTCCGAAATACGTGGAACCGGAACATTATTGGATCCGTACAATTCAATTTCAAGATAGGTCGTCTCATGAGTTCGTGGTTGGACTATACAACATTCTTACCCAGTTACCCAAATATACGCAAGGAACGTGAAACATTTCCTGTTGGTGAACTGGATATAAAATTGCATCATAAAAGTAACCTGAGCAGAAGTTTACTGAGAAAAAAGAAACAATGTTTTTAATGCAGTAATCAGATTTAATGAGAACTACGGTTGCAACACATGGTTAAACACTTTCATAATGGGATGCCACAACTGTGCCGCCACAACGGCTGTGCCGGGCCATTGTTCGATCACAAAATCAACATCATGGGTCACCGATGGTGCACAATTTCACAGGCACAATGTTTCACTCCCAGTTGTAAACACGTTTCGTTGGCGATGGGCTCCGGACCGGAGTCGGAACGTCGAACGACAAAGAAGCTGGCCAGCTGTTTACCGTCCGCTTCGGTCGTGTAGGACTGGGACACGAACTGTGCGAAAAGGAGCAATTTTTAGAATTCTGATTTTGACACATGCATAGTTTTTGCAGAAAATCTCAGATCATTGTCTTGAAAAAAGAAACGTTAATGTGACGCCCGAATAATGCAGCACCTCTGCTGAGCATTTCCACTTTGCCCTCATCCGTGTGACTTTATTACCAGGGACATTTGTGCCGCCAGCGGGCAGCAAATTTCCCATTCGTGATGAGCACCTCAAACAGGTACTTTACAGGACGCCATCGGTTTCGGATTGGTGACCAACTCGTTAAAATAGAGCAGGACATCCAAAGATCCGATGGATATATTCGGCGGACTGCTCACTTACAATTAGGATCATGCTGGTCAGTAAACCTGCGGAACTGAAAATGAATTATACCTAATGGTAGACGGTTGTCTTACAATGGTCTGAAATTCCTGGGCCCCAATTAGCCGGGCCTGAAAGGGGTGAATAAATAAATGTATACCACGGTTTCTAACTAACCCTGTGGATATTGTAGGGTGTGTGTACCTATATGTACATACATGTACAGTACCTGCATCTGATTGGCGAGCAGCACATTCATGACCGACTGATCGAAGCGATGACAATGTGCGTAGCGCGTCCATCTGTCCGCTTTGAACGAACACGCTAATCGAGAGTCGGGCGGATTCAGGCAGTCGTGTGTCAATGCGCACAGCACCAACCTGGCGGTGATGTTTCAATATAGAGTTTGCCTTCATTATGATGGCACCCGGAACTTTTTACCACGATAAAAAATGCTCACTTCATCGAGTGACATGAGGGGAACTGACGGCAGGTTGGAAACCATAGAACTATGTATAAAGTTGACACTGCAATAAGCGCGTGGAATAAAGAGCGCAGATACACTCTATTTTACCCTGTGATTTATGGTGACAACAACATCACGATAAATTCGGTATACTGATTCGTTTTTTTAAATACGTAATAATGACCTTGTTAAGGTAAACGTCTACTGACGAGACGATCAGCTGATGCATCATTTGCATATCATGAGAGCAAAAAATAAAAATCTATATTACTTTACGTGCTTACCATTTTAGCACATTCAGCGTGATTTCGTTGCGCACGATGAAAGCAAATCCCCCGCTGTACATGCCAACTGTCTTTAGTTGACTGGTATCCGTAACGATATACTTGTACACGCCTGAAAAGGCATGAGCATTTCAAATAGTTCGGCTTCGGCACAACACCAACCAGCCATAACCAGCCGTTTTGTCACAGTGCTGTTGTAGTGTGAGCACAGCTACATAGCGCCTGGTGCTAATTTACGTTGGGCTCAGACCACATGGTTGGTAGAATGTAGGTCTACAAGTTAGTCTAAGCCTGTGTAGGTGTGAGCATTAGCCGAAACCTACATAGGCTTAGCCTAGCCTAACGATTAATCAGCCTAACTTCCCATCAAAACAATTAACTATGTATGTATATGTGAATAGGCCCAAGCGAAAAGCCAGGTTTAAACGAACGCCAGGCACGAGCTGCGCCAGTGCCCAGGTGTTATTTTAACACGGCAGCCGCCCACGTGTTTGTCACTGCAGGTTTACCGCTTGGTAGGTGCATCAATAAAAGCCAGTCAAAGATCTACGTTGAAACAATGGAAACGCGCGTAATTGAGCGTAAACGTACATACATAAATATGAGTTTGCGTGTGTGTGCATTGCATATAAAGAACCATGCGCGCATAGCCATAGACGCCCATGGCTAGCTGGCTGAAGCTGCACGTAAGAATGACCTCACGTTGGGCTGGTACCTGCCCTCCAAAATCCAAGGTGAGCTATGGGATGCCGGAAAATGGCCCATATCTACTTTGCACCGACGGCTTTGCACAGGGAACGCGGATGTCGGAGGGACGTTTGCACTATCTTTTTGGAATTTCACACAGAAGGTGTGAAATATCGGCTATCGTTTGCAGAAACAAAGAATTTTTTGGCATTTTGGTTTGCAACGCACAGATCCATCGACTACATAACTTTCGTGGTCAAAAATCAATGCTGTCGCGTTCACAGATATACACACACACGTGGGGTGGAAATTACAATGTACCATAAAACAAACGGAAAGAAAAAACGAAGCGGAGGATCAGTGCATCATCAGTGCAGTCCACTAGCCTGGATTAGTAGCTGCATACACGCTGTGTCCCGTATACTCAATGAGCACGTAGGGCGCTCTCTGGCCTCGTTTGATGTTGTTGTAGAGGTATTCAACCCTGTTGTGGTTCCATCTGATGCTGGAATCTATCCACCAGAATCCCGATGGAAATTCGTGCGTGGATAACTGGAATATGATAAAAGGTTGGATTCACTTTGCAAGGGTCAAGGGGTACCTTGGGGTATTTGGTTATCGGATTGAAATAGAGGACATATTTTGAAAGTTAACGCAGCCACTAATTTCGACCAATAAATGTTTATTTCCTGTTTGGGGACAACTTTTACGCTGGTCACAATTATGTAGAGGCGCACGACCAGTAAATCTCTTGACCAGTAAAAAATTGCGATTACCGACCGCATAAATAATCGGTTTCCACCTGTAGCCGTACATCTGGCGTACGTCTTTTGGCCAACGACTGAAATCGAACGTTCTGATCTCGATGTTGCAAAATGACCGTAATTCGTCCAGCATCGGCTTGGCGAGACCAAAATCGTAGACGATTAGTCGATTGTGCGGGAACGCCCGCTGCGTTGAACCGATTGCGTGCCGTAGTTCCTTGCAAAATCAGGCACTTTCGGATCTTAGCATAATGTAATTCAGATAAAGCATCAGTGACATGCACTTTGAAAGCACAACCATGGGCGTTCAATGTGCTCAAAACTCGATGGTCATAAAACTTCGCTCTCAAACAATATACCCTGCTGTGAAACGTTTTCGTCGCTTAATCTCGTTGTTAGATGGTAATTTTTGTAATTTATCATTTTCAACGTTGGTATTTTACCTGGTAGTGATTTGAGCTGGCACCAGTCAATATGGGCGGGTTGTGTGTCACGTTGAGTGAAACATTAGCCGCGGCATCAAGTGGTGTCTGTGAGAAAATTGAGACGCTTGAAAAATCTCTTTTAGTTGTTTTTGTAGTAACTTGAGCGCCACCGGTACCTACAGTTGCCTAACATCCCATTAAATGGGCGATATTTACGACGTTGAGAGCGTACCTTGAGCTGGCTTGTTGAGCCAGCACCCTCATTTACCGACCCTTCTCAGGGATGGAGGTCTGCGTTAGCTTCTTGCTTCCGCCGGTGGGTGTTGAACCCGCCAGGAAAGAACGGTCAAATACTGAGTCAACCTACCATACCGGACGGGGTGCGTACAACTCGCCTTGCATGCGCCCAACATAAAAATATTATGCGAATATTCAGAAAATCGCAAGAAAATTTCGCAGCGTAAATGAATTAAAATACAACCAGGTCAACAACAAACAATCTGCGGAGTCGGAGTGTCCAGCAGCCCCAGTTGTTTGATGTGCGCCAGTGCGTCGCAATTGAGTCTGGCGCCGCGCACTGTTTGATTGAACGAGTAACAGAAATCATACGTCTTATTTGTGGTTGGATCCGTGCAGGCACAATTGGGGTCAACGGCGGAACGGGTCGAGACCTGAAAAGGCGCTGGTATCAGAGCTCTCTAAAGAGTCCAGGTTCTGGGCACAAAGTCTCAGTAATCTTCAGCCCTGCGCGTGTGCAAACATGGCCGGCCGATGTTCTACCACTCTTGAGAATCGATAAAACAAAATATAAAAAATTGAACCTAAATTCTTTTAACTTGTCACCTTGTGGTCCCAATTCAATGGATGCCGTCTATTCGGGTCGTACATCTGTCGGTACAACATTGGTGTGGACAATAAAACGGCCAAAACGCAGAACAAACGCGCCGCTACTTGAACCTTCAGCATATTATATTTCTAGGCTTGGGCGGTTTTCCATGTCAAGTTATTAGTGTTGATCAAATTTGGACATTGGGACAAGCGGACCAACGCATGCAGGTGGACTACGTTTTTCGTTCAATGGCCACACATGGTCTTTGTTTTTGAAATATTTGTGCTCCGTGGAATAATTTTGGAAACTTGTAGCATCGCCAAATTTGGTTCATCGTGAAGCGCACCAAACCGTGAAAATATTGATTAGACACGCACCCCACCTGTTTGTGTTCCGACTTCTTGACTTCTTCACGTGTTACTAATGTATAGTACATAATGTATGTAAAACCAGTCATATATGTACATAGTGCCCAGCTAGATTAGTTTCCAACTACAACTACACTTGAATCTCATGCAAAAAAATAAAGAAAACAAACTATCATGGATAAATATTCAATGAGCAGGAAATTACTCCCAACGCCTCGCAGAATATAACGAAGATAGAATGCAAGCACAAAAAAAATAAACGGGCCAATTGCACATGAGCTTACCGGAGTTTCCTGTTACCGCTCCTTCACGAATAGAGCCCCGGTGAGGCTCTATTCGGAAAATGTTCCACGAGCCCCATGGGGCTCTATTCGGCATTTTTTGTTCGGGTGCCCAGTTTATGGTATAAATTTACCGATAAAAATGAACAAAGCTGACTATTTTACTTGATATGTCGTAATTTTTGGTCAAATTTTTGGCTTTCTTTCGCATAGAACCTGAATAGCGTCTAAACCAAGTATCTACTCGGCACAAAAACGCGTTGCAACCAGGTATGAACCATATTCAAAAAGTATAAAAATAATTTTACATGGGGCCGTATGCGGAAGATGGCTTCAGGGGGAAGGTTGGGCCGCCTTCTCTATGATCGCATTTGGCCTGCGAACAACATAAACCAAAAAAGAACGAAACGAATCCGTTGTACATACCAGTTAGATGGTACGTACCAAATGTCTTGGTACAAAAGTGTCCTGCCGCCCGTACTCATGTCATGTTGTAAAGGAAGAAACTGCAAAGTGTGCAGACATCAGACTTTTGATAAGTTCATCACTTCCAGCGCCACTGGCAAACAATTTGAGATTATGCATCAAAATCCGATCAGTTGTGTGATTTACCTTATTATGTGCTCTAAATGTTCCGTGCAATACGTTGGTCAAACAATGAGAAAATTAAAATAAAGATTTTCTGAGCACATCTACAACATAGAAAAAAAATGCAATACTGTTTTGGTCAACCATTTCCACTCCAACTCTTGTAAACCGAACGATGTTACCATTTCTATTGTACAACAAATTGCGGAAAGCAACCGTGAACAAGAAAAAAAATGGAACTCCGAAAAGAAAAAAAAAAAAAAAAAAAATAAAAAAAAAAAAAAAATACCCAAAGGGCAAAAAAAAAAAATTGTTACTGGACTGTGGTAAATTCAGCTCAGGTGGTACAAAAAATCCAGCAGTTACAAAATCCAAAAACTGTCATTTCAGCTGATTTTCGCACACTTTTCACCAGCTTACCACACAATGGAAATGCAAATCTCGAAATTGATAAATATTTGCTTTAGGAACACCAAAGGCAACCATAAACCTTATTTGAATGTGTCGGGAAAAGATTACAGTTATACAGATGGGTTCCTTGCAGCAAATCGCACTTTTAACAAACAAGACATATTCCGATTATTATGGCTTAATGTACACGAAACGTACAGTATGTTTCTTTTGCCGGACTACTTTTTAGACAAATCAGAGGAATCCCACAAGGTTCAAGCTGTTCTCCTTTAATCGCCAACCTTACACTAGCCATTTTACAGTTTGGATTTGCTACATCATCTTTCTATAAAAACAACATGAATTCTATCCAACTCGCTTGCCGTTATGTTGACGACATTATTGTATTTGGCGACCAAGATTTCATGGCAACAGCCAGATCAATCTATCCATCTGAGATAGAATTATCCAGAACCAATGACACTTTGCACAAAGCTGAATATTTAGACCTGAAAATTGAAGTACATGGTAATGAATGCAATATGAGTATCTATGACAAAACCTAAGACTTCAATTTTCATGTTTTGAAGTATATCGTGCATCGCCGTATTGCTTCTGGTATGCTGAATGCGCAGCTGCTGAGACTTAGCAGCTGCAGCTTACGCAAGGATTTTGTTACCGCTGTGAACCAAATGTTCCTCCACTTGCACAACAATGGTTTTGAAAAAGAAATTTTGGCAGAAAACATATTCTGTCATTTTTCGAAAATAATCAAGCTGTGGCGTTAAAATATGGAATCAAATCAAAAGTTGGAGTTGCTACATTGATGCTACAAACCATATCACGATTATAATGAATTTATTCCAGCTGTGAATCGAATTCATTCGACTGAACAAGCAGCATCGTGTCAAATTGTGCTTCGAAATCGACCATTTGGACGTTTTTTACCACTGTCAGCGGCATCAAAGCCGGGTATTACTCGTTGGTAAAATCCGTTACACGTTTATTTCAAAAAATTTTGAACAATTTATTATACTTTACGTGAATACAGACGAGTGGTTCATCAACTGATGAGACCCCGGCCACCTCGTCTGGTTGTTATCTGTCTTTGTCTAGGGGTCGAAACAGATAGCCTCCAAATGTTTTTCTTTCATTCGCCATGAAACCCAAGGGAAAGGGCAAGAACAACCCGTCGCACCAATATCAACTTCAAAGTCAATCCATCGAAAGACAAGGAGATCAAAAAAGAAAAAATCGCCAAGGTACAGTAAAAAACATAAAAACCCTTCTATTTATTTGAATAAGGCCCCATGGGACTCTATTTGGGAATGAAAATAATTTTCAAAATCCGATTTACCACCTACTACCGAATAGACCCCCAGCTGTAACCGAAAAAATACGGTACGTGCTCCACAGTGTACTGTACTGTATGTAAAACTGGGCCACTACATGTGGATGGCATATTGCATATTACATCACATTGTTGTTAGCTGAATTTTTGGGTTTCGGTCCTGTCTATACTGTGTACCATGGACAGTGCCCTCTGACACCCGCAATCGCGCGCCGGTGGCTTCAAAAATTGTGCCTTCGCGGGACAAGCCTGCTGATGAATAGGCCAGTCGCTGATGCACCTCCGGCCGCGTGATCAAAAAAACTTGAGTTTAGGCCGAGGTAAAACATCACCACAAACAAGTAAACGGTTCAGCAGCATTTGTGCCTGTTAGTACGCAGCATGCGTACGCGTTTTAAACTGAGCATTTTTGTGTGCGGAGAGATTTTGATTGTTGGTTTGAACCTGTCGATCCTAAAGGGGCGGTGTACCAGGTCATCATCGGACCATCTTCACTTTGGTCTTGGTTCCACATCGGACTGCGTGCCGCCGTGTTTAGTTTGTTGTACAAACTGTAGCTTTATTCGGTTTTCTTGGTGTCGTACGGTATACCTTATGTACAGGTGCAAGTAGCGTAACAGGGCGGGCAAAACTTTTTGCCCCGACCACGATTGACTGAGGTCAACCGAGAGCCCACCTGACCGCTATATACATATCTTACACGCAAAGTGTACATACATATGTACCAACCGGGGCACGACCGGGGTCAACTGCGCCCGGCTGCAGTTGACTTCATTTAACTGCGTTTGACCGCGGTGGCTTATTTTGTGTGTGGTGGCCTTACCGCAGTCTGAGACAATTGTGTGTTAGATATCGTGATCCGGTGGGCTGCTCGCATGTAGTTGACCGCAGTCAACCGCGGTTGGGCCAAAAAAATCCTGCGCCCGGTCACGCTACGCACCGTTTTTCCTCGAATTTCAGTTGTGAAGTTGTCATGGTGGTCTGTTCATTTAATAATGTATCACATTAAAAGCGCCCCACATTTTGGTCCCCATATGCATTGGTATTGATACACGTAAATAACTGCCTCTTCAAGTGACTCTCACCGCAACTCAATATTCAAACGCATTCAGCTTGGCAGTGGAGCACAAAAACTTGATTTGCGCTCAGAAACTTCGTCTCTAGTCGGATGAATAAGACAAATTAGACCGATGGGTTTTCTCTCTGGCTGTGAACCTTCTAAATTTTAAAACAGCTGCCTGTGTGCCGCTGTGACTAAAAATAGTTTCCCCGAGCGACTTGGATAAATTGTTTTTTTTTTGCTTCAAAGCGTTCGCTGGCGGAAAAAATAAATAATTCCCGCAGATAATGCGTGTTGTCTGGCTGAATCAGAATCATCCGTGCAGTTGGCGGGCAGACGTTGGGCTGACAATAATTCTGATAATTGCATTTGTCCTGAGCCAACAAGGTGGTGGTCAATGCGGCACCAGTACGCGGTCAATTCGCAAGGGTAGGATGTTCGGCCTGTACGGAATGGAAAAGTCAAAATGGCGATTGCAGGAAAAAGCAGGCAGTTCGGTTATTTTGGGATGTGTGGAGCTCTGTTTTTTACGAGTCACCTACGGTCACAATGTGTGCAGTATATGCATGTACATACTGTAGATATACTGCATGTCTCCGTAATTTCAACAACAGCACGTATATGCGTGCCACTTGAACCCTGAGATGCTGTCTGTCAAGTTCTGTTACGTAACCAAGCTTTCGCATCCGAGATTTTCGTGGCATGATAAGCATCATTAAATCAGAATCTGTGTGGCAGGTTATGTTCGTTCTCGAAACCTGTAACTGGCATTGACCGAACGCAATGAACTTATTTGCTGAAGTTGTTTATGGGGAGGTGACCAATAACTAACCGGTCGGCTGACGTTTCATGGCATGCAACACAAAAATGACCGATTTAGCATGACAGCATATGTGATAGGTAGACTACATTTCTTCCACTTCGACCACAATTTATGTTTGTTGTGCAGACGCGTGCGGCAAGTGTCGTTGTCGTGCCACGTGTCAGCGTGATGACAGAGGCAATGGCAAATGCAGACGTGGCTATCACTACGACCAACCGGCATTGAGTCGATGTCTGTGCATCGGATATTGATTGATTCATTTATGATGATTATACCTTATGATTGAGCACATGTCATCTTCGGAATACTTGTTGCTTGCCTATACTTAGCTTGCAGTATTATTTAGAAATAAAACAGTGATTACGAATTTAAAAATGATGTTTCGGGGTTTCATCAAATTGAATAATGATATAAAAATGTATTACGTATGGGCTTCCCGCCGGCCGTTTCCGTTAGGGTGCTTCGAGTGCTTCGACTGCCTTGACTGCCTCACACGCATTTGATAGCATGCAGATTTGCTACAGTAACCCCTCTGAAAGCTTGAAAATTACAGGGTTGCTGTTATATATGTATGTGTGTATTAACTTTGCGGAAAAACGGTTTTTGTGGACGAAAAACGTGCGTTCTACAGTAACCTGAGGCACTCTAACGAACAGTTTCAAAAATTAGCGAGCGCGTGTATTAAGTCTGCATTAGACTGCCCTGGCGAAGTGCCAAGGCAGTCGGGGCAGTCAAATGCAGATTTTTTTTGCCAAATGGGTTACGATATGTGCGTGCGTTGTTTCGTGTGCACAAATCACAAATTATAAACTACCAAACCGCCAAATCATAAATACAGCGTAAATTCATGGTATTTCAGGCACCATGTAGAAGAGGTAACAATCAAAGAGCGTAAGGAGGTAACAAACAATATAAGAAATTAGAAACGTCTGGAAGAAAAACTTGCATCACATAGAAATGAAAGAAAGGCTAGGCACAATCAGAATGACTAAGGATAATGAAGAAATGGAGTAAACACAAAAGAATGACAGTCAATAAAATTTTGCAACAAAATCTACCTGTGGCATAAACCAATCTGAACGAACTCAGTTCTGTGCCTGTCGTGCAGGACATTATCCGCCATGTCTGGTAGCGGAGGCGGACGTGATTTTGGTGGGGCTGAAAATTTCCTGTGTGCAATTCCTAACAGGTTTTTTTACAAACGATGGCGTTTACAATTTTTGACTAATTTTGTTTACTTCCATCCGTTCCGCTAAGTGTGCCCTCTCTAGCAGTTGATCTTCAATTTGTCTAGCTGTCGTTACTGTGGGCATCGCGATCTAAAAGTGAGGTCATGCACATTCTGGTCCAAGCACTGTTTGCATTTTTGGTAGAATACTTAGTTGTTAACATTGAGAGACGCCCTTATCCTGCAATCAAAACCTTAAAACTTTGTTGTATATGTTGCCAGCTTTTTACCTGCTTCATTCGGGTTTTTGACACTCAGTTTGTGTCGCCAGACCTTGTCTGAAAATATGTCTATCGGCACCACTGGACGCCAGCTGTAGAGTCATGCTTGTAACTGTTTCACTTTGTTCGCTATCAACGTTTGTTGTACGTTGCCTATTAGTATTTCTTAACCAGCAATTGATCATCGATAATATATAAGCTATACTGCGGTGAGCCATGTGTACTTTACCTACGGTATTAGTATTTCTTAATGAGCAATTGATCATCGATAAGATATGAGCTAACCTGCGGTAGAGCCATGTGTACTTTACCTATTAGTATTTCTTAATGAGCAATTGATCATCGATAAGATATGAGCTAACCTGCGGTAGAGCCATGTGTACTTTACCTATTAGTATTTCTTAATGAGCAATTGATCATCGATAAGATATGAGCTAACCTGCGGTAGAGTCATGTGTACTTTACCTATTAGTATTTCTTAATGAGCAATTGATCATCGATAATATATAAGCTAAACTGCGGTGAGCCATGTGTACTATACCTATTAGTATTTCTTAATGAGCAATTGATCATCGATAATATATGAGCTAAACTGCGGTGAGCCATGTGTAGTATACCTATTAGTATTTCTTAATGAGCAATTGATCATCGATAATATATGAGCTAACCTGCGGTAGAGTCATGTGTACTTTACCTATTAGTATTTCTTAATGAGCAATTGATCATCGATAATATATGAGCTAAACTGCGGTGAGCCATGTGTACTATACCTATTAGTATTTCTTAATGAGCAATTGATCATCGATAATATATGAGCTAACCTGCGGTAGAGTCATGTGTACTTTACCTATTAGTATTTCTTAATGAGCAATTGATCATCGATAATATATAAGCTAAACTGCGGTGAGCCATGTGTACTATACCTATTAGTATTTCTTAATGAGCAATTGATCATCGATAATATATGAGCTAAACTGCGGTGAGCCATGTGTACTTTACCTATTAGTATTTCTTAATGAGCAATTGATCATCGATAATATATGAGCTAAACTGCGGTGAGCCATGTGTACTTTACCTATTAGTATTTCTTAATGAGCAATTGATCATCGATAATACATGAGCTAAACTGCGGTAGAGCCATGTGTACTTTACCTATTAGTATTTCTTAATTCTCCTAACTGCACTATTTAATGACTAAACAGTAACTTACATGCCACTTGCGAACGCTGGCAACTGATCTACATTGAACGTTTTAGTGAACGTGTTTCTTCGTGCGTGTGTGCATGTAAAACTCTGTATCAATCTATGTCTTTGCTGCGCAAGCAGATAACCTGCTGACTTACACACATTTCCATCTTCTGTGGACCAAAGAAACACATATGCAAACTGCAAAAACAGCAACAAAACCCCTACAGTCTTCCAGTTTTATAGTGACATGATCAGGACGACTCATTTTATGACACTATAGGAATAGTGCTATTTACCTGCCTAGCGGCACATCGGAGACAAAAAACACGCGTTGCAAAGTATGAATCAGATTCACGGATTCCCCATAAAGAGGGACGACTGTATTTATATGCTGCTAAACGCTGTTACACCCGCACGGAAACCACATGCGTTTTTTGGAGAAACAAATCGTGTAAAATATTATGCGGTACAAAGTACGTCTGAATATGAATACATAAATATATATTTAGATGTAATATGAATACATAAATATATATTTAGATGTGTTAGATATGTATTTTTTACAAATGTTATTAACATATCATGAAAAACTTCTGTGTATGTCACATCGTTGTGTTTTTCCAAAGTAATATGACAATTTGTCTTTTGCGCACAAGAAGAACCACAACTACAGTAACCCAATTAGAGTGCCTCGAGTGCCCCGCCTACAGTAGGTTTCATTAGAGTGCCTTGAGTGCCTCATCCCGTTCAGCACACCCTGCCGCTGAGGCAGTCAAGGCAGTCGAAGCACTCGAAGCATCCTAACGGTTACGGCCTGCCGCCGCTCATGAGCCGGCCAAATACAGTACATACAGTACTTGCATAAATTCTGTCGTTTTTCTTCATGTGCGATTTGTTTTGATCCTTAGATTATCTGAGATGAGCGTGCATTTTGCTCTGTGTGGTTTGCTTGGCTGAACCATACCCGATCCAAAACCTGTAAGCTCAAACAGATCCGAAAAACCGACCGAAAACATTTTGTCGACAGCTGGAAGTCCCAAGAGTGTTCATGTTTGCTTCAGTAACCCGAAATAAACTCACGTCTCGCTGAATTTGAATTTAGATACCAATTTAGATTCTGTGGGCTGCGCACATAAGGTCCATTTGTCGCGAAGGCTTAGGCTGTATTGCTCCATTCGTGAAACATCGTTTCGCCTGGCCGTGTCAATCGTGGTATCAATATTCTGACGTAAACGCGAGTCAATCTGTTTTTCGGCCCAAATGTGATTTTGATACGGCTCGGTTTGACACGGTGGGTTCAGTTTCAAATCAAAACTTGTTGTTGTTTGGTGGAAAGTTGGAAACTTTATCCGTCAGCAAAGTTTCAAAATGAAGATTTTCAGTGTATAACTATTTCAGCCCAATTTTTCAAATATGATGTCGTTGTTAATCGGCGGCGCAACTTTGCTGTGTGTTATGCATTTGATTGTGGTGACAAATTCGTATGTGAAACATCAACGAGTTGGCAACTCACTGCATCATCGGATCGGAGGTAGTTGGAGTTCAGGCGCACAAGTTGAGTCCCATGCCTGTGCACGCCTGCCTGACTTCTTTTTTGCATTGTTTTTATTTTTTATTTATACATGAAACTTTCGATTTCGCTCCCCTCTCGGCAATGAGAATATGCTTCTTCTTAGTTTTCTTTGCTCGAAACGACCTAACTTCCCAGAGAAGGACAGTGTCATGGTATGTTTGTGAAGCATAGCATGAGCCAGCTTGGCAGCAACACTCAAAGGCCTTTCGAAAGGTTATACATACAATTAGACTTGCTGATGTTCCACGGATAACGACAACGTGAAAATGCACTTCAAAATGTAAACCGTTTGATTTTAAAATTTACATCCGGCTTCTGAAACATCAATGGATCAAGTGTTCTCATGTTGCAGATTCATGTCGAAGTTCAGGTTGTCGCGCACTGTGCAAACAAATGGACCGCGCCTCAGGCACCTGCAGACAAACGTACCGATACCGTAGTCTCGGACCGAATCGATGTGTGTGTCATGGGAATGGATAAGGGTTGCTGCAGCGGCATGTGTATACTGTAGCTGCTTATGTTCCTTGGACTTGCGCTAGCGCTTGCGTAATTGTCGAAAATTGATTTTTAATTTCATGTCGTTTGGATAAAATAACTTTATCGAACAACGATAAAATTCTCAAAGTGAATTATCCAAAACCGAAAGTCGAAAGAAAATATGCACAAAAGCTGCTTTATCTCAAAGCGATAACTTGCCATGTTGTATGACCACTTTCCAAGGCAAGGTAACGAAGCCAGCTGTCAATAAAATGAGCATCTAAACGTTTAGTGCTGTGACGCAGATGTGAGACTTTACCAGTGATCACTTCTGTATTATGTACTTTTCATGATGGACAAGTAATGAGATCTAAACTGTCACTGCACATTGTATGAAGCGTAACTGAACCTATAGTACCTACATTCTTTCCTGCAAACGGTACACAAAACCTAGACATGCATACTTGCACATGAAAGTTCCGCAAAATTTCCTTAGGCTATTTCTTTGCGCACGGAAACAAAGCAAAATGCAGAAATATCCACTGATTATGTTGATGATAATTTCAATAATGTTTGCAAGTGCTTCGATGGCGGTGGCAAGCACACGCCAGCATCAGAGTCTCGGAGGCCCGAGGGATGTCGCTGGCAGTAAGTCGAAACGACGTCAATGTTTACTTGTAGTTCAACCGTACACAATGAATCGTTACCGAGAGTTCACACGGAAACCATGAGCTCAGTGGCGGAACCAGCTTTTGGCCAAGGGAGGGACCAAATTCAAAAAGTCATTTTTGCCTGGTGTTTGTTCCATTTTTGAAAACTCATTTTTATCTAGTGCTTGTTTAGCATTTCGCGCTGTTTGTACCAAATATCATAGAAAAGGTGGCAATGTGCGCGAAGCGCTCAAAATTTTGGCGCTTTAACGCGCGCGAAAGCCAAATTTCATTGAAGATGTGTGTTCCTTGTTCCTTCCGAAACGGTGGCCCCCTTCAGGGGCCAAATGGGGGGGGCATGGCCCCCTGGATCCGCACTTGCATGAGCTTTGGGTCGGTCACACGAAATGCTCTTTCACAGACTAGATTTGCCATAGATGAGATCCGAGCCTCCACAGGCCTTTTACATATTGCGTTCAACAATAGCCCGGCGATGCACCAGGTCATCGTCATTAATGATGACACCATTCCGACCGTACATATTTCTGTTTTCAGACGCGTGTCGTAACTCGTCGTGTCGTGCTCGTTGTCGCAAACGTGACAGAAGGACCGGGTCATGTCGACACACGTACAGGCCTGTTGTGCTTTTCACTTGACGGGTTGTGATGTTTCAAACGGAACGACAGACCAGCGTTTATTATCAGCGCTCAGGACATAAGACGGAGTGCAAATTTTGTGACCAATCCAGCTCAGCAAAGCCAAATGATCACACGTTCGTGTCAGAACACTGCGTTGAATACAGAATATCTGATCCGACTTCAAGCGTAACGTTACGCAGTCGGTCACTTTTTGCGCACCAAGGTGCTACGTTGGGGATTGGCTCTGGGTAAATGTAGCCACACGTCTGACCGGATAATGTCACGCAAGGGTACAAAATAACCGAAACTGGTTCAACAACCACAGCAGTGTCACTCCAACTCCATACCGATCAGCAAGTTTGATCTACCCCCGAGATGTTATTGCTGCGCAGGTACGACAAACCGGGACGACATCGATGCGTGTGTCACGGCGCCGGATGACCCACTGATGTGCGACACCAGTTGTTTTGATGACAATACAATTTCCAAAAAGAAGCGCACATACACAAATATTTTGGCGCTCTTTCTGAACATTATGCAATTTGCGTGCGATCTGGTTACCCAAGTTCACATCCACACCAGTAATCCAACTTTGCAACCGTCAAGTCACTGGTCGCAGAAGATCCTATTTATTTTGTGTTAAATTTATTTTCGTTGTGCAGTGGTTCTTCACGCAAGCTTAGAATCATGTTGGTAACAATATAATTGTGAATAAAATCCAGACATATAATATTTCCACACGGTTATTTGAGACGAAATAATAACTGTCACAAGAAGCTCCATGACTAGCGAAGTGCGTTCCAATTTTTAAAATTTGTCCGAGAGTTCACAAGTCAGTTCACCACCATCCCTTATCTTTGCCGTGTTTATATTTGAGCATCTGAAACGATATGGCGTTCGCCACCTCTTCAGCCGACCGATTTTGACCGTAATATTCGACGAAGGTGCCCTCCGGATCGATCAGGTACATGATGACCGTGTGGTCGACCTGAAAAGAAATGAAAGTTTGCACAGTTCGGTCGCAGTCGGTTTGGCTGCTTGAAATACGTATCGAACCGAAAAAAAACGATTACTCCCAAAACGAGTCTGCGTAATCAAATCTGCCTGCGCTTGTATGTGGTTGGGATCTCGAAAAACAGTCGTTCAAATAAAAAAGCGGCCCATTACACTCGGAAAAGCGTCTCTCGGTTTGTAGCGTCAGAGAAGGTATTGTGCTTATTTATGCGCGTATTAACATGATAAAATTTCGTTTTGCTACCTAAGTTGGTGTTGCAGTCTTCCGGTACCGCAAGAATCGAGATCGGCTGACGTTGAGGATATACTGGCGGAAAAACCGGTTTTTATATTTCGTGAAAAAAATTCGAAAAAAATACCGATAAAGAACCGCAGTGCATAAGGATAGGGGAAGCCCAAATAAGGTATTTTTGACACATAGTAATGTTAGCACAGACACTACAGTGGTGCGACTAAAATAGTCGAAACAAGCCACATTGACATCGCCCGCTCTTGGCCAAAGTTGTTCTGAACAAAAATATTTCCCAACTTCCGTCAAAAATTGGACAATTTAGTGAAAAAAGACCGATGTTTCCCGGAGGCTGTTTTTTCGTTTTTTTGCACGTCCCAGATGGACCCGGTTTTTTCGTTTTTCCGTAAAAAAAACGGTTTTTGCCATCCGCCACTATAGTTGTGGACACTTATGACGGTGATGAAACATTTATTCAGACCGACCGTGCTTTTTTTGCATGATTTGACTCAAGATCGTGGCCTTCAAATATCGTTCTTTTGCTTCTCTTGCATCTTGCTCAACTTGTTTATGAGCGAGAAACAGTGTAGTTCCTGGGGGAGGGGGAGGTGAGTCCCCCAGAAGTACATTAACAACCGCCGCGACCAAGGTTCACGGTACACTAACCGCCTCTCCAGGTACGCTAATGTCCTCAATTGTTGCCTAAAATAGACATTTTTAGGCCAATGCTGTCAAAAGTCGCCAAAATACCCTTTTATGGAGAGTTTTTTCAAACAAGAGACAAAAATAGGCCACATTTTCTAGCTCAAAAAATGACGTTTTCCTGAATTTGGGTCTACCCCCTCTTTCCCCAAGGGAGGGACACTAACCGCTTCTCCGAAAAATGGGCACTTAACTAACCGCCTCGCCGGACCAGGAACTGCACCGAGAAAGGACCATGAGCAACTCTGGTGAAGTAAAGCGGCTACAAAACCATAAAGCACGACAAAACTTGCTTAAATACGGCGATGATGTGATCAAACTCACAATATAATCATCAGCTTCGTCCCTCGGACCCTTGCTGCGATAGACGCGAAACGTTCTGGACACTTTCTCAACTTGCTCTTCGCTACCGGTGAATCCGATGAGATCTTTCGAGAAATCTGCAAAAATTGAATGACCACACTGTTTCCACTCAATGGACTATTGGCACAAGAACTCTCAAAATGGGCGTGAAAACCCAACAATCGTGTGTTCAAGCGTAGGGAACGATACACGTAATTGTACTTCACACATCTGGATAGAATTTGTATTTGGAGATTATATTCAACCGAAACTGAGAACATACGATCAGAAATTTACAATCACCCAAAATAGTCAACCTGCGCAATAGGCACTGACGGCTTTCGCATTATCGCGGTCCGGATCGATCGTGAAGAACAACGGCTGAATTTTGGCATTCTCTTCGCTCGCACCTGACAAAGTGGAAATATTTTCAATTTCGTGAAGGTAAAAGAAACCAGCAAAAAAATTACCAACTCAAAATCTTGGCGACTTTGCACATCTTCTCCAGTTCATCCGGACAAATGTCCGGGCAGTGTGTGAATCCGAAATAGATGAGTACCCATTTGCCCAGGTAATCGGTTTGCGTCTGCACTTTGCCCGTATGCGCGTTCAGCAGTTCCCAGGGTCCGCCGATTTTGGATTTACCGATTGCGCGACGACGTTTCTTTTCGAGCTCTGTGACGAGTGAAAAGAGTGCGTTCGAACTGACGATCACCTGGCCGTGGATCAAAACGGGTCAATTCTGGTACTTCTCTCTCGTGGTCTCAATGTCATTTCTTAGGATGCGTGGTCCAAAAGTGAATAATTTCCCATACCTCATACCATCGGCCGATTTCCCAAACCCCATACCAGGTGGTAATCCCCTTTAACCACACCACTGTTTGCGGGGGCGACCCCCATGCCCACCGCCGCCACCAACTACATCACTGCGGTGCAGCAGGGTTGCAGGCCGCACAATAGGACGAAAACGGGTTTCGCTCAATTACGACACCGACGTTGCCCGAATTATCGGCAGTATGTACTAGTTTTCGGCTTGAGTTTGCAAAGGTAACAACTACGATAACGAAGTTTAAAACAAACCCACCAATCTCTTTCTGTCGTTGCACGTGAAACATGTACATGAGAAACACGAGCCCAATACCCAACGAAATGAAGAAGTTTCGCCAAGTGAAATTCTGCAGTCACATTCAACATACATATCAATCACGTAAACAGCAAAAAAGTTCAACTGAAGGAAAAACAAAACTGCAGACTGACAAACTGCGGCAGTCGTTTGGCGACATTGGGCACTTTTGGTGGAGATGTTTCACCGGATTCTTTGTTGAACAGCACACGACCGGTGTGAAACCGTCGGTTGGTCATCACACAGCAACGCAGCACCAATAGTTGTCGCTTGGATGCGACCAGAAGCAATTGACGTTCGTGCAACATTTGATGCACGATCGAATTTGAAATCTGTTCACGACTACGCATATGAAGTAGTCTTGACGGCATTCTCATCACAACAACAGCACCAGCGCCGAGGGGACACAGCCGTCGCACGGCTAAATGCAGCATGTTGGACGAAAACTGCAACATGTGGCTCGAAAAATGCAAAATAATATCATCAGAAAAGCCGGGCCGTTTTTTTCCAAGTTGGGCCGGGCCGGACTTCCCAGCCAGACACCAGGACCTCGTCGGCACTGTAGTGGCTGGGGGACAGGACAGGGGAGCACTTGGGGGTGGGGCTGGGGGCAGTGTAGCTCCTGTGGGAGGGGGTCCCCTCGGCGGGCACGCCTGTTCCCCCTCCATGTTACACCTGCCCCCCTGTTTCTCCTCCGGGTACGCCTGCTGGTCTGCTCCCCCAATGCTTGCCCGAAGTAGGCAAAATGGGTATTTCAACTATAAAATCGTATTTTTCACTCCAAATAGGCGAAAAATCGCGCGCCACGCGCGAAATTAGCGTTTTAGAGTGCATTTTTATCAAAATTTCGACCTAAAAAATGTTCTCCCCCCTAGCTCGGCCGGTACAGTAGGTAGGTTGCCGCCCCACATTTTTGGTGGTACAGTAGGTTGCCGCCCCGCCTGGGTAGCTAAACCACTGCCCAGCAGGGTGGGGTCGAAAACCCCGAAAAAAAACCCCGAAAAAAAAACGCCGAAAAAGAAAACCCCGAAAAAATAAAAACCCCGAAAATAAAACCCCGAAAACGAAAAACCCCGAAAAAAAACCCCGAAAACGAAAAACCCCGAAAAATATAAAATGTGTGGAAAACAATTTTTTTTGTTAGAGAAGGGTATTCATGTCGTTCGTGCACCAAAAAATGGGCACTGGTACAGTTCGGGCACAAGTTAGGTAATTCCCCTTTGTTCATGTCTTCCTGGCTGGCAGCCTAAGCCTAAGCCTAACCCTGAATGAAGGCCTATTCCGTTAAACTTTTGTGGATGTTGCCTTCATGTGGTCAGGTCTTCCTGGCTGGCAGCCTAAGCCTAAGCCTAACCCTGAAGGAAAGCCTGAGCAGTTAGGTTTTTGTGGAAATTTTCTTCAAATGGACAGGTCTTCCTGGCTGGCAGCCTAAACCTAAGCCTAACCCTGAAAGAAAGCCTGTGCAGCTGTACATTTATGGATGTTTCCTTCATATGGACATGTCTTCCTGGCTGGCAGCCTAAGCCTAAGCCTAACCTTGAATGAAGGCCTATTCCGTTAAACTTTTGTGGATGTTGCCTTCATGTGGTCAGGTCTT
Source organism: Rhynchonema sp. JSB1_4 (assembly GCA_030248065.1). Taxonomy (NCBI): domain Eukaryota; kingdom Metazoa; phylum Nematoda; class Chromadorea; order Monhysterida; family Xyalidae; genus Rhynchonema; species Rhynchonema sp. JSB1_4. Next base: position 52,647 of record JASAMV010005987.1, read on the forward strand.
CCTGGCTGGCAGCCTAAGCCTAATTATAAAAATGGAAAGTTGTGACAGATTAATATTATCTATTAGTAGAAGACACCATAAAAAGTGAGAGCTTGATGAAGGCAGCAATGAAAAGGAAAAAACAGAGAAATAAATGAAGGCAAAAAAGCGAGCAAGAGCAAATTTAAAAAATTGCGCAAAAATAAAAACTTTTTTGTAAAATACTAAATAAACTAACAACCTAGCCCCATAAAAAGCAGAGAAAAAACGAGTTCCTAGAGAATCGGCTTTTACAACCATTTTCTAGACTAGGAAAATTAGAAATTAAATTAACGAAAGAAGAAATTAATAATAGCTAGATAAATGGCTGTCTTGTTTCGGCCATGAATGTAGACAAGCACCGATTCAGAACAGCAGTTAGGCCTGTACTTAAAAAAGTACACCCAGGCGGGTCTTCAGTACATCCTGCTGTTCTACCTGCAACTAACTGGGGCAAAAAAGGTAAAATTTTAAAAAATTTTAAAAAAATTGTAAAATTTTG